>PNEQ01088226.1:0-25495 GCA_003012365.1 Medauroidea extradentata | reverse complement strand
TTCTCTGCACACCCATTTAAATCAGTTTGCACTGCAGGGCTACAGTGTGAGAGGTCCTGGGTTCTAATCCTGGCTTGGGCATAGATGTTTTCATTCCCTTCACCTTACTTCATTCTCAACAACTCTTAAGAGCGCAGTCTACTGCAATTTTCATCACCATTTTTTTTTTATTTTTTTTATTTGTACCAGATATTTTTTTTTCTTATTTTAGACATAAAATGTGAATAAATTTGGCTCGTGTGAAATTTGTTTTTCTCTCATAGTTTTCGGTAATGGCTTGTTAAAGTCATATTTTTGTATGTTTCCATTTTAACGACTACACTAAAACCAACTGATATACCAAACTCAAAAAAATCACAGTGGATTAAGATATTGCAGGCTACAATGACATGTTCATGAAATTAAAGAATAAAAAATTATTTGAATTTTAAAAAATTGCTGAAACTGAAAATAAAAATTTAAAAAGTTCAATATTTTTTTTTAAAAAATACAAATAATGTTAATTCTTTAATTTTATGAGCATGTCATTGTAGCCTGCAATGTCTTTATTCACTGTGATTTTTTTGAGCTTGGTATATCAGTTGGTTTTAGTGTAGTCGTTAGAATGGAAACATGCAAAATATGACTTTAACAAACCATTACGCGAAAACTATGAGAGATAAAAAATTTCATAAGAGCTAAATTTAGTCACATTTTGTGTCCAAAACAAGAAAAAAAATATCTGGTACAAATATAAAATAAAATAATGATGATGAAAATTGCGGTAGACCGCACCCTTAAGACCTCCTTGTTAAAGGGCAGTAAAACCCTCACACTTCACCTGTACTGTGCTTGGCTTTCATTGGGATGTTTTAATAATGATTTCTGGTTCATCACTTTGAATTTCGGTTTCAGACTGCACTTACAACTGACTAGATAGAATACTGAAGATATTTATGAATAACTCTACTGGATTATCATTTTATTTACAACTATTGTTTTTTATTCTGTACTTATATTTATTTATGATCCAACTATGTTTATCAGAGAGCAACAACTTTGGAAAACTCCTGACTTGTCAAGATGACAGTGTAAGTAAGCAAAAAAGTTAATACTTCTGCAGAAATACAGTATAATATAAAACAGTTTAAGTTGGAAAAAAAAAAAACTACTTGCAGGAAATATTTTTGTAGTGAGTGTGAGGTGCTTAGTACGTGTGTATATTTATATATGTTGTTTACACATCCCTATAGGTAAGAGTGCAATTTTATCTGGACTGCTGCATATTAAATTTAAATAATATTTCATTAATACATCCTGCGGTTTCACACAAGAAAACAAAAATTTTTGAAAGAATACATACAAAAATTATTGTATGTCACACTCATCAAAGGGATTTTAACACTTACTGGAATGCAGTCATGGTCAAGCTTTAATTTTGCTCAAAAAATAGCTCTAGAAGCTAGCCATAGTCTTATGAATGAGGGAATTGCTTTTCTCCACCATCGAAAAGCTGAGCTAAACAATGAAATATCATCATCCAGCTCGAACTTGAATCTGTGCTCAGTGCTACAGATTTCAACCATTTTCACAAGTCCATTTTAAACCTGGTTGAACAAAAGTAATCTGTTTTCAAGGAATAGCAAAAGGAAAAGTTTGCCAAACTCTCAGATTCTGTTGTCTCAAAAAAAGACAAACCGCCTACTAAACTTCCGAAAACAGTAATAAACGCTTCTAATAAAATACTTGCAGATTCTGAAACGAAAGGTCTTAATTTCAGCCATCAAATCACTGTTCTTGGCATAGTGTTTCCTGTAGAAAGAGCTATATATAAGTTACCAGTAGCCAAACAAGATGAGTTCAGATGGATGGCACGTACAGCCATAAGATCAACTAAACCTCCTAAACCTAATCTCACACTGGATGAGTGGCTAGCACTCAGAACGCTCAAATCCGATCCGGATATTGCAATTCTTCCTTATGATAAAGACTGTGCTACTGTCATTCTCGACAAAACCGATTATTATTAGAGTAAAATCACTGACCTTATAACCCCGGACAAATACACATTTCTTAAAAAGGACCCAACAACAGCCACAGAGCAGAAAGTATACCAAGCCATCAGAAAGTGTAAAATTCACATATCGGAAAGCAAGCAAAGAGCTCTTACATCTCACAGCAGCAAGCCCCCTCACATAAATGGTTTACCAAAAAAACACAAAACAGATATGCCCTTACTGCCTATCATTAGTTCATGCAGCTCCCCATGCCAAAATCCGTATCTGCTAAACATTGTCAGGCCTCTAGCCGGCCAGACATCTACATTCATTAAAAACTCTAATCACTTTGTTTCTGTATCCAGAACTCTAGAGGTATCACCGTATGACATCCTTGTGAGTTTCGTTGTCCAGAGCTTGTTCACCAATGTTCCAGCAGCAGAAACACTTGCCATAGTGAAATCCAAACTAGAAAACGACAGCACTCTTAGCGAAAGAAAATCCACACCCATCTCATCCATAACGGAGCTCATGACACTCTGTGTCACCACAACATACTTTCAGTTTAAAGAAGATTTCTATTAACAAACTGATGGCATGACTATGGAAACACACTGTCACCATTCATAGCAAACATATTCAAGGAGAACCTGGAACAAGAGGCACTAAGTAACACAATAACTCCGCCCAAAATTTGGCTGTGATATGTAGACGACCCATTCCTTGTTTGGCGACATGGACTGAAAGAACTGACCGAATTTTCAGATTTCTTCAATTCACTCCAGCCATCAATACAGTTCACACATAAAATAGAATCCAACAACAGCATCCCTTTCTAGACACCCTAGTCCCTAAAAAAAACCACAGACTCAGCACTAACGTGTACAGGAAACTGACACATACTGGTCAATACCTGTATTTTGAATCTAACCATTGAACAAGAACAAAGTCGGGCATTGTTCACACCCAAGCCAACCGAGCAGAAAAGATCTGTTCAGACAGAAAAACATTAATTTGGAACAGTGTCGCCAAAGAAAAGAATTCATAACCAACAAGTACCCCAGATTTATCATTGAGAAGCAGTTAAGAGAACCAAATTCACCAAAGTGCGAAGTTACTGCAGACAAACCACCTTCCAGAACTCTTACTATTCCGTATGTCCGTCGAAACTGGGGGGGGGGGGGGGAAAAGAAGAAGACTGGCCAACAAATACAACCTACGAACAACATTCCGTTCCAGCTCCACATTAAAAAACACTCTCACTAAAGTAAAACCCATAGCAGATAAACTACAGACCTGTGAATGCATATACCAAATACCATGCAAATGTGGCTGTCTATACATGATGAAACAGGTAGAACATTATCCACTCGCATCAAAGAACACAAGAACAACATGCAAAAGGGTGAAATCCAGAAATCTAGAATTACCGAACATGCATGGGGAAATAGCCACAAAATACTCTGGGACTCAGCTAACCCAATAAGTCAGGAAAAATACAGAACTAAACAAAAAATAAAAAAACCAGTTTACATAAGTCAACAGAGCATTGAACTGAAAATATGTGGTTACTTTAATAAAAGAAGAAACCATGTTAGACAATAAAAAAATTAATAAACAGGTCTATGTTTAATAGTCTGAGCAGAACACCAGCCAACACTACTACAAGGTGCTCAGCCAATCAGGAGAGTACTTGCATCTCGTTGGCTGAGAGACCAGCCAATCACACATGCTTTGCCACCATTAGCCGAGCAGGTTAGAGATCATCCAGGCTATATGAACCTAAATTTTCCAGTGAACTTCAATCGCATCTTGGTGTTCTGAATTCTTCTACCTTATGAATTCTTTGTTATTGCGCACGCACGTGCGTGTGTGCATGCATGTGTGCACGTGCGTGTGTGCGCATGCGTATGTATATGTATATATATACCGGTATATATATAATTAAAAATACTGACAGAATTCCTCTAGGATTGCTTTTTTCTTTTTTTATGTGAATTTTTGTACTTTGTCATTCAACACAAGTTTGATCAGCAAAACATGAGCAATGGTGTATGTCCACAAACCAATAAATTAACTATTTTTTGCATCGAGACACAATACTTCTGTGAGATTACTGTATTTTATTGTATTAACAGTCAGCACTTAAAAATTATATTTATTTATTTTTAATGAATTCTCTGGTTTTCACTAGAACCTACAAAAACTGAAATATGCCCATCCCTAAATACCTAATATAGAGCATAGTTTAAAATTATTTCACCGATGAGAGGTTGTAATTTACACTTATGGGGCACATGCTCTTACATAAAATTGCTACAATTTTAGAATAGTCACATATATTACAACATAATTTTCATTTTATGCAGTACTACTTCAAAATGCTGCAAACAAGTACGTATCACATCCTTTGCTGCAAATACTCTGATTAAGTCATTCAATGTAGTTTTACACTGCCCTGTGTGTACCTAATTGGAAAGGAATGGCAAATACTTTATGGTTACTGCATACTTTGGACCTTTCAGTACGAGGAGACAGCATTTGTACACCTGAATTTCACGCAGTGATGGAGAAGTACAGGGAACCACTACAACAATGCTTTAACAAGAGAGGATGTGACATTAAAAATGTGTTGATGTAAAACTGCATTATGTGCATTATTCATGGAGAGCAAGTTTTCTACTGAAATTTGCTTAGTTTGATTTATTTTAAGTTTGCCTTGTCGGGCTAGTCTTTCTGTACTCTCTCTACAATAAAAAAAGTATATCAAGTAGGAAAACTTTGTTTCACGCACATAGTTATTAAAAAGGTTATACCAAGGGTCTGACACTAGATAGGGCCTACAATCACCTTATTGAGCACTAACGATTGCTTGTTACCAACATTGTGATGGCTCCGAAAAATACAACAAAATGGATTGCAAACATTTTTTCGGCAATATTTTCTACAATTCGTGTGCACGATTGTGTTAGTTGTACTCATTTTAAGACTAAATTATAACAATTATAATATAGCAAACAGTTTCCGTTTAAACTAGGGCTGTACGATCGGGCAAATTTTTGAGTCGAGTTGAGCCGAGCCGAATAAAATTTGATAATTATAAATTCCGAGTCGAGTCGAATTTTATAATAATAAGCTCGAGTCGAGCCTTTAATTATAGCCAAATCAAGTCGAGTTGCACACTGATAACTTTTTTTCGAAAAAAATTCCCAAATTTTTGATCTACTTGAACTAGCACTGTTACTTTTATGCTCCTCTTGTATGTCTGAGTCTACTTCCTTTGTTTGTGGAGTTGAATTTTTGTCCGACACGGCAAGTCTCTCAGTGAAAAAAACAGTAACTTGTTATTTTACAACTTACCAAAAAAAAAAAAAAAAAACATAATTTATTGTTAGTTTACGGAAATTTACATCACTGAAAGTTTTTAAGTATCAAAGATCATTTTTCGATCGCTGCAGTTGAATTTTCAATTGTTAAAGTTCCAGAAAATACGGTAGGTTCTTGTTCTAGAGATGGGCGATAATATCAATATTTTATCGTATTGATATTTTGGTTCCAATATATCGATAATATAAATAGATAATCCTGAGATTCGATAAATCAGTTATCGATAAATTTACGACCGATATCCAATATTTTAATTAGAAAATAAATTGTTTAGACAAATTAACAGACTGTGAATACTGAATAGTGTCGGAAAACAAAGGAATTAAACTACTTTCGTAGTGGCCAGAGAAAAACACCCGAGCACACATTTAATTTAGTAAGTTGCGCCTCAAGTTTTTTATTTAAAATTCAATAATTTCAGAAACTTATTTAAATCATACATAAAATCTTAATAATGTCCCCAAAATTTGAAGTGTTTGAATATTTTATTATTTTAATTTTTCTTCTCTAATAGTTTTCAATGAGTTCTCACCTTGCAGATATATATACCAATGTGCAGTGTAGGGGATTCCCATTTTCCCTTTCGTTCATGCTTGTAGCAATACTTTACAGATAATGTCTCAGAAGTGTTAAGTGCAATTTACTATGGCTCCACCACGTAGTATTTAGTGGAATCACTTCTTAAAAGAAAATAAAACAAGCGCTAAATGAAAAGTTTGTTCGCAAATGGTACCTCGTGGTGGCGACACTTCGAACCTATGGAAACACCTTAAAAAACATGGAATTGACAGAAAACCAACAACTGAAACAAGTGTGCGTCAACTATCTGAAGAAGTAGACGACCCAAGTGCAGTTGAAGATGTTGCTGGTAATGTTCTACCATACTAGTAGTCATGGCCGGTAAAGCCGTGTCCGAAACTAAGAATTCGGGAATTTATTGTCGATAGATTTGAATGCTATGAAACAGCGCTACACACGGCATAGTTGGGAACTAGAGACGTTATGTTATTTTGTTAGAATTTTACATACCAAAAGTTGTTATATCTTTGAAATTATATACAGTACATCTATGGTTTAATATTTGAAAAAATATCTCGTTTATTATTATTTTAAGGCAGGTCTACATTAAAAATAAACTGTGTTTATTTTTTTTCCATGCTTTTTAAATGGTTAATACTTGTTTTTAATCCGAAATGTAAAAATAAAATGGAAGTAAACAACAATTGACGAATTTACAGAGCTATTTGGGGATTTAGCGTCTACTTAACCTCCGTAAACTTTACACCCTAAATTCCCAAATATTTTATGGTCACGTGGTCTATTTAGTAACCTAAATAGCCGTTTCGGACAAGGCTTTAATTTAAAGCAAAATAACCTAAATTATTTTGAAACACTTGCAGCCATACTTGCTCCTATTTATTTTAATATTATGCTTTAAAGAATGATGTGTATCTTGTACAACTTAGGCCGGGTTTATAAACTACGCAAGGACACAAGAACGCAAGACGCAAACAATTGAACATACGAAGTCGATGTATACCCGTTTATAAAATACGCAAGAAACGCAAGAGTTCATCAACTTTCAACTTCTTGCGTTTCACCACCCTCTACGTTGATAGTTTGTTTGATGAAAACATTTGAAACTAGTCTCTAGAAGACTGTGATTCCGCTATTTCGTTACATTTTTTTTTTGTGTTTGTTAAGAATGCATCTTAAAATACACTGTGATAGTATTATTTGGTTTCCATTAAAAAATACCGAAACAACAGAATATGTAGAAAACAAAGCTGAGTGACAAAACATATTCGTAAAGAAAAAATACAAAGAAAAATTTTCTGTTGCCTCTCCGAAATTTTGAGTGGTAGTGTTAGTTACTTTGTGTCGCTTGCGATGTTTATAAACGACTGAAATATTTGTTGCATTGCATTACTAGCATTCTTGCATTGCTGCGTAGTTTATAAACCCGGCCTTAGACCATGACTACTATCATATACTACACTTTCTGAATCCGAAAAATAGCAGGCAGTGACAAACTATTGTGAAATAATCCTTGATTATTATAGTTTTTGATAATGTTCTGAAAATGTTTTGGTGCATTATGTTATCGATAAATCAATACCAATATATCGATAATTTAACCCCGATATATCGTATACAAAATATCGGAAACTTCCGATACATTGATATCTAAATATCAATATTTTTTTAGCTTTCGATTCCCATCCCTATCTTGTTCATAATGTTTCCAACGTTTCCTTGGACGTCATGCGAATGCCCGAAAGTGGTGCCATCTATGTGCAACCTTTGGAAGCTTCTGCGTGACTCCGCCCACTGCGTGCATCATCAGCCAGTCAAGTGCGCTCTGAACCTGTCCGTCGTCGTCAATTGGCTGGCGCTGTTTCCATGGGCGGGACGTATAATGTGCCATTCTTGCATGCTCATCTCGGCCGCAGCAGACATCACAGCTGGAAGAGCTGCCGTCAGCCCGCCACAGTTCAATGAACTCTGCCGGTCTGCAGCGCGTGGCACGCCTTTATTTATTTATAAGACAATGGCGATGTGATAAGTCTTATGGCATGAATTTTTCTATCAGAAATGTACGCGGGGTACATGGACGAAATTAATTATAGTGGCATTTGATTAACTTTTAGTTCGAGTTTTTCGGAATTTCCATTCGAGTTTCGCCGTGTCGAGCCAAATAAACTCGAATAACAAGTCGAGCCGAGTTATAGATACTCGTTCGGCTCGACTCCAATTTTCGAGTCTCGTTCCACCTCTAGTTTAAACATGTAATACGATAAAACATTTTGCTCCTTCGGTTTGTGAACCTGATCATTTCAATTCTATTATATTTGTTTGTTATCATGTGGCGGTTGTGTGAAATGCTGGTTTTTTTAGGTTGTAATTGCCTTAAATCAAGTTATTTGAAGGCGAGTTTTTAGCATTTTATACATTTACAGTGTTACTGCTTGCTTCTTATGTGTGCACTATTGGATGAATACTGTTTGTAATAAAATTATTATACAACTTGTTGTGAGTACTCTAACCAAAACATTTTTCACAAAATTATTTTACTAACCCATGCCACTTTTGATGCTAACAAATAAATTACGTAAACATACAGTATTTATATATACATGAACATATCCCAAGAAATGTACAAATCATGCATTATAAAATTTTTAAAACTGCAACGTGACACAGTTAACGGCGGTAATTTGTAGGGACGAAACCAAATTCTTTTGAAAAATCTATTTACTGAAAATAGTTGTAACTTACGGAAATCAATCACACATATAGAAGAAAGCATTAAACGTTTACATTTAAAAAAGAAAATAATAAATTAAAAAGGTGATTCTTTGTACTATTTCAAGCTGTGTGGTTGCAACATTTTAGTGTTAGTGAGGCCATAACAGCCCAGAAAATAAGATGCAAGGATAAGGATGAACCTGGGAGTGACAACTCTGTCCTTCATATGCTCCTTGGGTCATTTTTTACATACCAAAACAGCTGATCAGTGACTGCAGCATGCCTCCATTACATCTGAGCATTAACTATGTACATACCACTGTGCCAGGGACGAAAAATACTGTAACATAAACCTCCTAACACATTTACCACCACTACATTCATAACGTAAACATCTGGTAAGTTGAACTACCAAACTTTGAGTGAATGCTTCACTTGTAGACGACATAATGAGAAAAAAATTTTATAAAGAAACAAGCATCATGCTCACAAAAACTAAATAAAGTAGAAGCCAGTTATTCTGCAGTCCATTAAACCACATGCATATTTGGTTTAAAACCACTGACAAGTGCATGCACTACTGAAAATCAGTTGTTAGTTTTCATGAAATATACAGAAAATTAAAACATACCTAAAATGTCTATAGATAACAATAAATATGTATGTTTATTACTGAACTTGCATAGCTATTTACTCTTCAAAAATTTCACTAGAAAGTTTTTCTTAAATGCCATCTTATATTTGAGTCATCTTAAGTGAAAACGGATTTAATTAACTAGCAGTAACATGCAACACAACAAATCCAGCAAGAAGAACCCTTAAGGTCAATTTATTTTAAACCTGAAGGGACCTACACATTTGCAATTTATAATAACGAAGTTTGTTTAAACAGGTGTTACCATAACAATGAAAAGTCTGTGGAATTTACTTCTGGCTGTTTATACCCAAAATAGAAAAATTCTTATCACCGCCATGAATAGGATATAATGTCTCATCTTATCTCAAGGGAGAGATAATTACTTTGTATTATACCAGTTTCACTGTACATTTTATTGGCCAAAGTTGTTGAAAAACATTCAAGAACTATAATTAATACTGCGAAGTATTTAAAATTCCCTATCAAAACCTTGATAAACTAAGAATTACACTGTTTGCAGTCTGACATTTTTGAACTAATGTACAGAGACCTGAACATGAACTATCATAGTTGTATTAATATGTATGAACTAAAAATTAAGAAAACTGAAAATACTGAGCTAGTATATAATTTTCACAGTCCATTGTGTCGTACTGTACAGATATCCATCACTTGAAACAGGCTACCTATCACACTAATTAAAAGTTAAATTGTTATGTCACTTACTTATTCACATGCCAATACCAAAGTCTTTTACTGTACTCAAATGATAGTTAAACAAATAATATAATATATCTAAGAGAATCCCTCGAAATGGTTTACTGATTTCCACTCATGACAGCAGCACAAAACAAACTTTTGAATAGATGTAAACCAACTTATTCCAAATTAAAATAAACGTAATATGCCTTTCGGCTTTCTGTAATATGGATAATGATTTCAAACAAATTACAAAGTACAATAAAATATTCAATACTAGCGTGTAATCCACAGTGTCAAAAATTTGCAAGAAAAAAAAACATTTCTTTGTTTGCATTTACATATTAACCCTTATCAATATTTACCAGACGAAAACTACTATAGTATAAACACAAGCATATATAGTCGTCTCATTTAAAAATCAACTTTCAGAATAGTTACAGCAAATGAGTATCAGTGTCAAATCAAAGCTAAAGTGAAAATAAATATATTTTCTTTTTCTTTGGTGAAATAGATAAAATAATTTGAATTTAAAAAAGGAGAAGAAATATAAAGTAATGAGACACATTAACTACAGGTACCTAATTCAGTTCCATTTTCATTATAATAACACACTGGCTGAGAAAAAAAATACAAATACTGTACTATTTTGATAAGGTAGCTTTTCGTTTACTTATAAAATCTTTACAATTAATATTAAAGTCAACCAAATATTTAACGGGCATGTTTAATACACTAATGGCATGTTTAGTAAGTTACAATCACTGAAAACGTAATGACTGATGAAAATTGAAACAAATCATACCCAATAAAAATACAGTAATATAGTATTAGTAAAACAAAAGCCATGCCAAACATATCTGCAGAAGAACTTTGACACACTTACCTTATAACTGTGAACATCGAAGCACACATGCATGTAATAAATAATATGTGCATAATCAATACAATTTTAACAAAGTCACAGAACTGATAATTTATGAATATGTGTACAAATAAATAAAGAAGAACCAAGCCTGTACTGTAAAAACAATTTTTTTATCTAGTACAATCATGGAAACTTTTGCTATTCATTGTCAGGGGTGAACACTTGTTTCATGTGATAAAAACGAGAAGCATGCACTACTACTATAGTAAACATCATGCATATGTAATTCCATACTGATGCATTAAATAAAGATTATATAACCAGATCTGGGCTTTATGAGATGAAGCCCAATCTAACTACCATTACATAGTGCAGAGCATAGAAAAATGCTTCTCATTTTTGTACAAGGAAATCTACCACCAAGGTCATTCTACCAACTGATATGGACAGATGGAAGCAGTCACATGTGAAGAAAACACTATGAATCCATATGTAAACACATAAGCAGGGGACTAGCTAGCAGTGACTGTCATGGCGTTGATGTGTTCACATGGCAAGCAACAGGACTATTATAAGTTTATGAATGTCCATAAATAGTGAACATTATGTATGAACATCATAGCAGACATATTACACTCACTGCCTGTATTTTCTCTTTCATCACATTCACAACACAAATCTTTTGCCATTTGCTTCATGACAATAAAAAAAGTAACATTGACAAAGTTATGTTGTTCAATGTCTACAGGTTAGGTAATGTAATTAAGTCTGAAATCTCTATTTTCCATGTTAAGTCATACTACTAGGGGATAGATTGTATGGTGAATAGTAGTAACAAAACCGAAATAATGTGACATATGTAATGAACACATCCCAGAATATTTTCAAGAAGTAATTTAGTTTGGCCACGATCCAACCTAGTGGTTTTTTATGTCAGTAAAGCAATTTAACATTCATTATTTCCTTTACAAGTCAGACTGATTTTTACATTTCAGTATTATTAATACAATAAAGACACTTGGCACTCTAAGAACTAGTGCCATTACAGCATGCAATATGACAACTACCATAACAATTCCAATACTGTAAAGTAATACATGAAATTAATACTATTTTATAAAAAAAAAAAAAACATTCACATGCAACTAATAAAGAAATTTAATAGGAACAACCCACAGCTCCTTAATAACTACTGTACCGAGTATTAACACATGCACATACATTAGTACACATTTCAAACTAGTTAAAAATAAAACATTATTTTTAAATGTTACTGGTTGATAATGAGAAACGCCTATTTTTTTATAACATTAGCATATGCCTAGTATTGATGTCTTTCGGAAAAACCTATGTATTAAAGGAAATTTCGTCTATAAGTTATACCATCCACTACACATTATACATGCAGTTATGGTACCAACACAGAATTCTAAAGATTATTAAGTAAATAAACAAGAATACCACACAAAAACACTTAAGCACTCTCTTACGTACAAATTCAATGTCACAGTATACAAACGTTTCAGTAATTCCTAAATAACATTAGGAATCTGAAAGTTGGTCCTCAGACTGCTTGAAAAAAAAAAGACACAAATATATGTAAAAATAAATGTTTCTTACCATTTTAAATTTAAACCATTACACTGGTATTCAAACATTTGGGATCAACCTTATAAAATATTTTTTTATAATTTTCTCAAATATACAAAACCATTTACAAAATTAAATGCAAATACATGTATTAACCCCTTTTCTTATAAAATTAGGTTGGCATAACTACAATAGGTAACTACAAAAAAAAAGTGCAAGGAAGGATAAAGTTATCGACATAAGAACTTTCTAAAGAAGACTAACTCCCATTTATGCTACTCTTGGAAGTAACATTTTTTTAAGGCTAAAAGTGAGCAGACATTGCAGAACCATTTCACAGTTTTACTGAAAATTGTTTTTATTAAGTAGCCTAATTTCAAGGCCTACATTTTTATATTTTGACTAATTATTTACACAAAGGAAACTTCTTTAAGTAGTTACCTAAAACCATTGTACCTTTTGTTTAGAAACAAATTTGTCTACATCGTAAAAAGCAATATCAACACAGCTATGAGACTGCTATTAGATATGTTACCTTCTTTCCAGCATTTAAAAGTTATGCCGTACCGTATTTGCAAAAGCAGCATAACTGGAAGATTGGGGACTTAAGGTGCACATCATGTGCATGAACAGCTATTACTACCACCTAATGTATAATGTACTTAAAGTACAACCATCCGGTCTATTATGACAGAGCGACAATAGTTTGCGACTGGACAATGCTTTTCAATACATCATGGTTTAGATAGAGTTTTTGTGATTAGCACAGTTCTCGTTCGTGTGTGTTGCTACCTTTTATTTTATTTATTTATTTATTTATTTATTTACAACAAATTTACAGAGGGCAAAAACAGCCCGAAGGCCTTGAAATTTACCCCCATAAACAAACAACAGTCAGGGGAACACAAATACATAAAAAACAACATAAAAACCACATAAAACAACATACAACACATAAAAATAAACATAAAAAATAAAAATAAACAAAAGATAATTAAGACAACAACAAGTACGAAAAAACTTTGCGACAACGCATTCTCAGCAATGGCAGTAGGCAATGCATTTGTGAATAAATTTCTCTCTTTAAGAAAATATTCCAAAATTTCTGTTTACAGCGAGACATATTTCTCTATCCGTGGTTAATTATCATCCTCGATTGTAGTGCCACCTAGCCTAATAATGTTTCACTAGATGTAGGTAAGAATTCCATCACAAAACTTATTTAATATTTAGTAGTGCTGTACACAAGGGAAGTAGTGCCACTGAAGAAATTTTTGAAAGTGATATATATTGAAACTGAAATTTGAATTAGTGAATTATCTTAAATCATTCACAATGTGCATTTTTTACAAAGTAAAATCTGTAAAGATCATTCCTCCAATGTAATGTTGGCTTTTGTGAGAATACTGAAATGAAGACACGTATACAATTAAATAAATAAAATTTGTCCATAATAACAAATGAAAAGATAAGCACCCATAAATAATGTATAAATATGCAGTAGAACCTTTAACTTTAAGTGTACTGGATTTTAAGTGGCAGTGATTATGAGTGGCAGTTTTCAGGAACTGTCAAAAAAATTTAACATAAGTCGGACTTGTTTTTAAGTAGGCATCAATTTCAAGTTGTAATTCTCGGGCACCAAGACGCAACTTTAAATCGAGGTTTTACTGCATGCCATTTAGAGATTTTGAGGTAATATTGTAGAATGTCCAGTTCTTCTATATAACCATTTACACTAAACAGCGTACGACAGGAGTTCCGAGACGATATCATCATTAACTACATTTGAAAGACTCGTTTTTCACCCAAATATTACATCTGCTTAAAAATAGTGAATATTCACTTGAAAAATATCTGTTAAAGTAACAGATCAATATTACAAAAATAATATTATAAAATACTACTCATTTTGTCTGTTAATTGTCTCGCAATTGATTCGCTGTGGTAAGAACAACTGCATGGGCAAATTTTACTCTATTAGTTTTAAACATAAAAGTACTAATGCTACAGTGACACAGAACTGTCATTTACTGAATAAATGAACAGAGAAAATTAATTACAAAGTTGAAAAAAATTTGATCCGCAGGTGTTAGAATTGATCTTATGTGCAAAATACACAGATGATTTGGATGAAACGACACTAACCAAAACTCCAACCTGACGCTGTGCGAAGAGCGTCAGTAAAATGGTACCCATACAATACTTTTGTGGTGTTTATACTCTTGTACAGAGCTATGCTGTAATAAATATTTTTATTAACAGTTTTGTAGTATCATATTTTTAAACTGTAAATTGTGAAAGAAAACAGTTAACTCAAATGTCACAAAAGATCGAAAACTAAGTTTATTTTACAGAAGTTGTGCAGTTTTTTAAATGATCTGTTGTTTGTATACATAAAAACTAATTTGTGAAACGTAAATATTGATGTAACATATGTACTTGACTATTTCTACATCAATTAATTTAATTACAATTGTTTAAGTGTGTGAGGTTACTGCAACTCATGTAAAATGTCTGCCAATTTAACTTAGAAATCCACTTTGCGAGTCGTAGCGCGTCCTCGAGCCGGCATGCTAGTTTGCGACAGACTTTGCGATATGTATGTGTCACATGGATAGTTCAAAGTCGCAATGAGAGGGAGTTGTAATCACTTTCATCGCAAAGTTTAGTTCAGCGTGTTTAACAACTACAAAACTCCTTTGCGTCGTGGTCGTAACAGACCCGCTGGGCCGGATTTAAAAGGAAGGAGGAGCAAAGGGTGCATGTGCCATGGGTGGCAGTGCAAAGGGGCAGCAGACCCTGAAGGTTTAGGGGCTGCAGCAAAAAGCACCTAAATCAAAAAATCTGTAGCTCCAGCGCTGCGTAAATAACTTGTATGAACACACAATCATTCAACATCCGAAAGTAAAAAATGATTTATCTACGACAAGGCCTGCATTTGTATAAAATGTTGCAGTGTGACACTAGAAATTTCATGAAGGAAACCATTTCGACAAAGTATAACCAACATGACTGTTAGAGATTGTTTTGTCTAGTGTATGGTACTGTTTGATTGACAAAGTTGGTACCATTAGTTACTGGTCACTGGGTTTTTAGTTTTGTCAAGCTGGTAAAAAAAATATATACATGTGTATGTGTGATGTGGTTAGGTGTGATGTACTACGCTCTCACAAACAATAAAGGATTGGATACTAAATCAACATTATATTTGGTTCTCCGGGCCAGGTACAAGTTATTATTAACAACCATGGCGTGAGTTACTTGTGTCCATAAACATTATGGAATTAATGTCCGTGCACCTATTGTCGAAACTGTGCAGTACAAATTCTGCTTTGATGCGAACGCCATAATGGCAGCATCTACAACTGACCTTCAACCAATCATCTTTGATTATGTTGTTGAGAAGATCAAGGAAGCCACTCTGTTGTGTAATGACGCGAATGATGACCACGACACGTTGGAACATTTTGTTATTGCGTTCGAAGAAGTTTCGGAAAAGAAACACGAATTTCAAGCAAACTATTTTGCACTGTGCGCCTCTCCTCCGAAAGCAGAAATACGGGCTCTAGACACATTAAAGGAAACATTCAAATAGTGTTGACGATTGTATAGCTATGTCGGGAATACAATCTGTGTACAGCTAGGCCATCTGAAGTGCCTAGTCGCAGTGGGCATCCATGTCCATTACTACCGCCGTTGCCGTTACCAGTGTTTTCCAGTAACAAAGCTGAGTGGGCATAGTTTTCTGAACTATTTACTTCCAAGTTAAAGACCTACACTAGCATCACACGCTCGAACTACAGCAGTCTGTAACAGTATGACACGATGTTGACCTTCATTTTGGGAAGAGTGAAGAGAGAACATTTTATCCTTTGACTCAGTATTATTGGACTGGTTGGTCCGAATCTGGCGTTAGTTCTGTGAAATTAAGTAGTGTATGATGCCTTCCCATGCATTCTCTACATAAAAATTTAGACAAACTGTTGTCTTTGTTGATGACATAGGAAGTGGAGCATCATCATTTGAGGCTGCACAAGACCTCAAGACAGAACTCGTATCTCTCCTTGCACTGGGTGGCTTCAAACTGCGAAAGTGGTCCTCTAACAAACCACGCCTTCTAGATAATGTTCCAGCAGAACAACGAGAAGTTCTCCGATGCTTTGAAGGTGACCCAAATCCTGTGTTGAAGGAACTTGGACTACATCGGTGTCCTGAGACTGATGAATTCACCTATCATGTAAGTGTTCCTGATCTTCCCTTAATCAAATGAGACATATTGTTGACAATTGCCAGGGTGTTTGATCCGTGTGGCTGGGTCCCCCAGTAGTTGTTTAGGTGAAGATACTCCTGCAAACTTTGTGGACATTAGGGCTGGAATGGCATGAGCCTGTCCCATGCAATATTATTGACCAGTGGCTTCATTTCAAGGCATCATTAAGTGCTATAGCTAATGTGAGAATTCCTAGGTCTGTCCAGATCACTGATATATTACAAATCAAATACAATTTCATGGATTTTGTGATGCCTCGGAGAAGGCACGCAGCTGTGATCTATGTTAGATCTGTGGACCTACATGGTTCAGTGTCTGTAAACTTAGTTTTTTCTAAATCCAAGGTTGCACCACTGAAAATTTTATCAATTCCTAGACTCAAACTGTCTGGAGCACTCTTGCTAGCTAGGACCTGAAGTTATGAACCACTCTCTACTCAAATTTGGTTGTGAATGTAACTATCTTCATGTGGACAGTTTCTACCACTGTACTCTCATGATTAAAGTCTTTGCCGCATAAGTTCAAGCCTTTAGTAGCAAACAGAGTTTCTGAAATTCAAACTTAAGTGGTCCCCAAGTGCATGGCAATATGTGCCATCTGCCAACAATCCAGCAGATTTAACCTCGAGAGGGTCACTTCCAGACCAGTTGGTAACCAATACTTTGTGGTTTCAGGGTCCTGACTGGTTGCAGAATTCCGAGGACGAATGGCCTACTGCCAAATAAGACATGTTTTGTGAAACAGAAGCTTCTGAGCACAAATCTACAAAAGTGGTTAGTTTTGGTTAATGAGAACAATCAAGAATACTGCTTAAATTTATTGGAATAATTGTTTTCGTTGCAGCATCTGAAAAGAGTAATTGCCTGGCTACTTACAGCTAGAGATGTCTTCACGAAGCAAATGCACCAAACTCTTCAATATTTCACGTATGAAGAGATTCAGTCTGATATGTTGTTTTGGGTTTTGTATATCTACCAAGGTAGTACATATGGAATTGGTCTCATCACTCTCCACCAATTTTTTTATTGTTGCCCTCAAACTATTTGCATCAATTAGGGGAACATCGTCTGATATGTACTCGGATCAAGGTATCAACTTTATTGGTGCAGCATGTTAGCTGAGAGAGTTGTACAAAACCTTGTTTGCCTAACCAGTATGGCAACCTTTTCAGGTCCAAATAATTCAACTGAACATAAAATGGCATTTAAACCCTCCCACTAGCCCAAATTTTGGTAGATAATGGGAGGCAGCCGTTAAATCTGCCAAGAACCACATGAAGCGAGTTGTAGGTTACCAGATTCTTACTTTCGAGGAAATGGCCACTTTGATTGCAGAAGTCTCTGCCATAAAGAATTCCCGACCAATTTGTCTCCTCTACACTGACCCATCTGAGCTTGATGTTGTGACACCGCGGAACTTTTTAGTGGGGGCACCATTAGTTGGACTGCCTGAAGAAGACGTAGTACCAGTGTCCTTTGTTTTAACAGTGTTACTTTCTCAATTGTAGAAAATGTACCATTCTTGGTGGGCGGTATGTTAGAGATTGTTTTGTCTAGTGTACTTGATTTTGATTGTTTAACAAGGTTTGTAGGCCCTACTACATGTATTTGTTGCACGTGAGCTTGTTTTGTCCCACCGTTGCGCTAGGAGTGCTGGGTTGCAAGTGCGTATCTCTAGAGGATCTTTAAGGCAGAGAGCATGAGAGATTGGTGTGGTCCTTCTAGAGTGATTTGTAACAGAGCTATCCTCGATCCAGCGAGTGACTACTGGATGAGCCAACAAGGATAAACTCTATAACTCGCTAGCGCAGGTCGTGCATATTTATATAAATAGAGGGTTAGGCAGATATCACTCGCCTTATTGGATATTAGGAGGTTGGTACACAAGGTGATCTCATGAAAAGAGAAAGGCAAAGTAATTCAGTTTCACTGGGTGTTTATATTCATGAACACAAGTTACACGACTTGTCACAGCATGATGAATACAACACTTTCTTTGGTACATAATCTACAATCAGGGTTTAAGTCAATCCCAATTTAATGACATACATTATTACACTGGAGTCTCAATATGAGATAGACAACAAGGGTACGAACTAAAGATATGACACATTGACAATGACAACATAATTTACCACAGGGCATACTCTGATGAATACAATTTTACATGGCACTCTGGTACATTCAAATACTGAGCAAAAACTAAGACCTAATCGTGGCCGAGAATGTGGGGGCGATCATCTTTTTGATCCCAAGAGGTTACAATATTCAATAGCCTCTTTACATTACGGTGCTGCGGCCATGACAATACTTGAGTAATGAAAAATACTGGATTACTTGTAATTATACTGTGATCTCTCTGATCCCTGGGAAAATTTACTACATTCCGTAACTTTCAATAGAATTTATAAGACTGGGAAGTGCATGACAACACTTATAACTGGCAATGTGCATGGAGGCATAGTGACTTGAACAGCACATAGGTTAGGTTGCCATGCTAAGATGGTTAGGTATCAACTCAAACACAAATGCGCAGGTTAGGCTTACTTGCTGAGTCGTCCTGGCTAGAATGAGGGTTTTTGGTAAAGGTGAGATCGAGCTTAGACTCTATTAGGTAAATGGTTGGGAGAGCAGGCTTTGACTTCCTTACCCCAGGCAGCAACCCACGGTAGGTAGATAGGTAGTTACGCAGATAAGGTCGGGGATAGCAGGCTTCGGCTTTTCTTACCAGGCAGAAATCCACTATAAGGAGAAGTGGTCTGGGCTTCGGCTTCTTTACCAGGCAGCAACCCACGGTAGGTAGACAGGTAAAGGTGAATGGATGGGAGGGCAGGCTTAGGCTTCTGTATCAGGCAGCAACCCACTATAAGGTAGGGATGGGGGAGTGCCAGGCTGACCCGGCTCGAGGCCGAGCCCCTGACGACCGACTAGCTGGGCGCAGCCCGCCTTATATACCCCTGAGGGGGGTTGGGGGGTCTGAAAGTACCGTTATCAAAATGGTTGACGGGCCGCTCGAGGCTGTCTGCATCTACAGGCGTGTTACACTTGCACAAAAAAAATACTCTCTCGTGGCACAAAGTTACTTTGTTACACAAATAAACTTCCCGACTTGAATTAGAAATGCCGGTATTGCCGTTTAACACTATACCAGTAATTAACACACAAGGACATTTAAATAATCATAAAAGAAATTTTAAGCAATAACAAACAAGTACAATTTATATTTATACGTGCGTATTTCCCACGATCGCCATTTTAGTGCACTTTTGCAGAGTCTTTGCACGGGACTGGCACTACTGGTAGGCGCTCAGCCATATTTTGTAAAAAAAACCCTCGTACAGGTTGACAAATGTTGCAAAGGCAGTTATACATGAAAAATACACATTGGATAATCACTTGGACGTAAGTAAATACTGGTTTACGAATAAAGCTTCGTCTCCATAACCTTACACGCAATCATATTATCCTTACGTAAAATTAATGGCAATACAGCGATTGGCAAAGGTGCAGGCGAATACTACTGCCCTTAGGCCTAAATGGTAAAGTGTTAAAAATCGGAAGTGGGGGGGGGGGGGAACCATAATGTAATTTATAAGCGGATGTGACGGCGTCATGTCAATTTACTGTCACTGGGTTTTTGGTTTTGTCAAGTTGGTAAAAATATATATACATATATACATATATATGTATATGTGTGATGTGGTTAGGTGTGATGTACAAAGCTCTCATAAACAATAAAGGATTGGATACTAAATCAACATTGACTCTTGCACCAAAAAAGTTTCTCCTACAAATGCAGCAACTCTCAATCACTTGGAGTCAAATTAAATACTACATATTTTCATTTCTTTCGCATAAATATTTAAATATATATGAATTTTAGATGCATACTTTAGATTATCTATTAAGCTGGTGTAAAAATTCGGGCAAAACCAACACACAACATTACAATAAATATACCGAAGTACAAACTGAGACCCCGATACCATCACCATAAACAGCTAGAAATAGTAGTACATGTAGTCTTCCTGTACTAAGTATGTGACAGATTGTGATAAGAGTTCAAAAGCAAATGTATGACATGCCACTGAAAATTTATAGACTGTCATGATTGGACAATGCTAAATAAGTCTTATGCTGTTGCTGTTCAGTATTTCCGTAGATAAACTGAATTCCATTCCAATTTTTATATTAGGGAGCAGCTATCATTACGACTGGATTGAAAAAAAAATTTTAAAATGTTGTCTTAAATTTGACAATTTGGCACCAATAAACCTAAATGTTTAACTGTAAAAAAATTTGCTCTATACTGACTGAGTTGGAATCTCCCCAATTTCAAACCACCTTTTTTTCAATTTCAAAGGGTAGGTCAGGTATCTCTAGCTTTCTCGCCGAAGTTCATGCTCTTGTCTGATGGGAGTACATACATTAGCCACAAAGTGATACAGTACCTAGTTACGATTTTTACCTGAATTTAAGACTACGTTTTATTCTAATTTTTGCTTCCCAAAAACTGGGGATCGTCTTATTTCAAAAGACATGTCTATAATTAGTTTGTTTCAAATATACTTGTTTGGCATTTCACATCTGTACTGATCTGCCCAATAAAATATAATTTTTTTATCATGCATAAATAGTAGAGCATTTTCAACAGACAGACTTACCAAAATTTTAATCATGCTTCGCAATTAAAAAAACAAACATAATTCATCCACTTAACCAACAGACAATAACATATTTTATGTATTAATTGCAATAAATCAAATTTTTTAGAAACATTTTATGGGAAAAATAAAATTTTTCTGTACACCAAAGTGAAAATGTAGGGGTCATCTTATATTTGAAGTCTTCTATTGGGTAATTACAGGTACAAGTATTACGGTACGTGTTCAATGCAGAGTCAGAAATGTTTTTCAAATACCGAGCCAGAAATGTTTCTTAATAAACAACTGTGTCGCTCAAGAATATGTTACCACTACGCTTCTCCTCTGTACTATGCTAGCAGAATGGTACAACTGTGCAGGAAGTTTCACAACTGGACTCTCACTAGCCTTTAGCCTGAGGATTATAAATTTTCCTAATGGATTCTACAAACAAGATTTAATGTTATGGGTACTGTGAGGTGGTCCACCCATCTCCCTGGCCTTTACTATTTCCTTCATTTTATTATTATTGTGTTTATTTTACTTTTGTAAGGTATTGAAATTGTTGTGACCTAGAATTTGGTTTATCATCATCATCAACAGGTGAGAAGTTTAGAAAGGTAACGTCAGCATTGAAATTATTCTATTTTATAATTAATTTATTTTGTTTAGTTTTTTGTTACCTTGTATTTTTGAATTTTTTATTTAATACAATCATCATTTACAGCAGTTTTCACTAAAAATAATTCTACTTTAACTTCAGGCTAGGTGTATTGTTGGCAAGTTTAGTGTAACGGCACAGGTGTGCCTACCTAGTTCTTGGAATAGCTAAATTTAGACTCTAACCCTTTTTCTATTATTACTTTACACTGAAGCGCACGTGCGCATCCGCAAGTTGTTTGCGAGAGAGAAAGTGCTGTTTTGTGCAGGCTGGTGTGGGCCAATCAAAAGACACGAAGTTTTAAATTACAGTATTACAATTTATTTTGTAATATAAAGTGTAGTTATGTTTCAGAACGAGGTATTTTTTTTCAGATGTGGTTTTAAAGTATAAATATTGTAATTTTTGATTATATCTAACCTAGTTTTAGTTTAGTAAAGTTTTATTTTTTTTGCTTGGTGCGTTGGGTGGTTGTCAGGGGCGCGGTCTCTGAGAAAGATGCTTGTGTGGATTGGTGCGTGGGCTGTGTGGGAGAGAGGTGGCCCAGCAGCCTTGGGAACTTTACGAAGTTAATAATTATAACGGTTTTCTTATTTTGTCGCCGAACTGAGGGCAGGTGTTTTTCACCAGGATGGTGTAAGACTGAACAAAATGTTGTGGCGTGTTTGAAACTATGTGGACATTTAAAAATTTTCCTACAAAGTTCATCTGGTCAGAACAGTTCTCTCCCGGGAGCATCAAATTTTTGAAGGTCATTTAGGTTAACATCATTGCTAACCAAACTGTCTGTTTCAGTATGTAGAGAAATCAAAATCTTAAGCTTCAGTAAATAATAATAATAATAATAATAAAACATTAATAAAACATGGAGTGTCGAGTTATTTAAGTACTGCGGAATATTATCCAACCAGTTACCTATACTGATTACTTTTGGCCACCTATCAGCAAGTAAGTTTTGAAGTGTCGACCTCTTACAATTTTGGTGCAATGACCAGGATATAAGGGTCGTAAACAGCTCCGCTACAATTACGGTGCCATGACCAGGATATAGGTCTAGTGCGAACACGCTACAATACATAGGAAAATATTGTACAGTACTTATAAATAAATAAATAAATACCAAGTAGCGAGTGAGTTCAAGGACAGGACTTCACTTCACAATCCTAGAGGCAGACTTTATATCTGTAAGTCTGAAGACGTCTGCCATTCCGTGAGGGATGACATGACAAGAGGCCTTTGACATCATGTAAGGATGGGGTCAACAAGAGTTTCCCGAGAAAACCCGCCTGCTGACGTCCGTCACATTACCCCACATGTAAAAAATTGGGACAGACCCCGCCAGGAATCAAACCTTTAATTGCAGCAGCGTGAGGGCACTGGATCTATGCTACAATGTCGCAGTCGCCGGAAAATACATACAGTACAAACTTACGAAAGTGAATAGATAATTAGAACTAAAAATTATGGCTTGGAAAAAATTCCAAACACAAATGTATAATAATTATCGAACTACTGTACATACAGATTAATGTGGCCTGAAAAAAGAGGCAATCGCACACATTTCAAATGGTACAAGAGAAATAATTTTCACTGCGCACATATATCTGGTGACGAGCCAGCAGAAAATGACAGACAAAAACACAGTATTTAAACGTATGTCCCTAGCTACATCAAGGACTTGACTCCTTAACCTAAACTGTTGGACCATTCCAAATAAAAATTTGTGTTTGCATTTATATTACTTGTTATGTTATGTGTTACAGTATAATTACGATTCACTTTGTTGAAGCAACAGAACATACAAATGTCTATGACCAAGCATTTATATTACTAACATTACCATAGCCATATTGTACAGCATAAATCATACAGTACTTCATTATTACCATCACAGTTGGGTTCATAAAATAATTTTATCTAAATTTAAAAATGCTCTGAGTGGTTTGGCACAAAATTTTGCATGCCTTGGGCAATACATAGAGCAACACATATGTACAGTACTAACAAATGCTTATGACAAATCAATACCAATGCAATTATGGATGTAAAGTTGACATCCCAAGATCCAAGTTATCATCACATAGTACACCAATCCCTCGCCTAACGCGACTAATTCGTTCCACAAAATGTGCGCGCAAATTGAAATCGTGCTATCTGGAGTATTTTTTTAATATAAACAATGCGTGATTTTTTTTCCCGCTCCAAATTGCGTATATACTACTTTTTTTCACAAATTGCATCATCAAAACACCATGAAATAAACCAGGTTAAAGAATTTCATAAGTTTATAACTTATCAAAAATATGTTAAATGTGATGGCTTGTCTTGAAAACGTAAACATCCTGAAAAGGTCAGCTGTTCCGCAGCGCGCAGCTGTTTGGCAACGCGCAACGAGCGCGAGCTAGTTGACCTTCAAAGCAAGTGACTATTCCCGCGCTCGCCGTTTATTGCCGCGACACGTCGCCGCAAGACGTATCATTATAATTTTCCCGAACACTCGTCAAAAATATCTATCAATACACACCTCTGGAAATTTGTTTAGTTGTTTTTTTACTCGTAAAAAATTATTGAAATTACAAACAGAAACTACGCCTATAATAGGAAACATTTAGGCCTACTTTAACACAAAAAAAAAAAACATTAGCTTTTGCGGTAAAACTTAATAATAGCTTTTGTGTTATAAAATTAACACTGTTACAGTTTTGAATGGCCTATAAACTTCCCTGACTACTGCCAGTAGACTCATTGTTTGTTGCTTTAAAAAATGTGTCCAGCTTCATTTGTTTTGGCTTCTTTTGCTCTAACAAATTTTTATAAACTTCACACTCCCACTTCATCCCTTGAATAACAGCATTTCTTCTTTCTTCATTCGGATCATTTTCATGCAGAACTGAAAATGCTTCGTTTATCAAACTGAAGAATTTTGAAATTTCTTTCTTTTCAAACTCTTTTCTGGGTGCAATTACGTCTTCTTCCTCTTGTTGTGGTGTAGAACACAGCTCCTCGTCGTTTTCAACAATTTCTTCTGCTGTTAACTCGACAGAATGTGATTCCAACAGATCCTGAATATAATTCGAATTGAGCTCATTAAATCCCAGACCATGCCCCATGGCTACAATATCAACTGTAACATCTTCCAGATGATCATCGACAGGCTCAAATCCCTTGAATTCTTGGGTAAAGAAGGGGCAAATTTTCTTCTACACTCCACGAAGACTTGACTGCGTAATTTCTTCCCAACACGCAGCAATGTTGTCGATTGCATGCTAAATATTGTACGAATTCCAGAATTCTTTGATAGTCGGCTTTTCATCCCCATCAGTTGCCGAGATAAGTTGACGAAATGTCCGTCGGAGATAGTAGGCTTTCAAAGTGGAAATAATCCCCTGATCCATGGGTTGCAACAACGACGTTGTGTTCTTCGGTAAAAAGATAACCTTGATATTTTCAAACATGTGGTCTAATTCCGTCGGATGGCCAGGTGCATTATCCAATATTAATAATGCTTTATTG
>PNEQ01088225.1:43689-73999 GCA_003012365.1 Medauroidea extradentata | reverse complement strand
TCGTATCGTTTCGTTTCGTTTCGTATAGTATCGTATCGTGTCGTATCGTATCGTAACCTAACCTAACCTAAATTAACCTAACCTAACCTTACCTTACCTAACCTAACCAAACCTAACCTAACATAACCGAACCTAACCTAACCTAAATTAACCTAACCTAACCTAACCTAACTTAACCTAACCTAACCTAACCTAACCTTACCTAACCTAACCTATCGTATCGTATCGTATCGTATCAGATCGGATCGTATCGTTTTGTTTCGTTTTGTATCGTTACGTATCATATCGTATCGTTTCGTTTCGTATCGTATCGTATCTAATCGTATAGTGTCGTATCATATCGTATCGTATCGTATCATATCGTATCGTATTGTATCAAATCAGATCGTATCGTATCGTATCGTTTCGTATCGTTTCGTATCGTTTCATTTCGTATCGTATCATATCGTTTCGTTTCGTATCGTTTCCTAACCTAACCTAAATTAACCTAACCTAACCTAACATAACCGAACCTAACCTAACCTAACCTAACCTATTCTAACCTAACCTAACCTAAATTAACCTAACCTAACCTATCCTATCCTAACCTAAACTATCGCATCGTATCGTATCATATCGTATCGTTTCGGTTCGTATCGTATCGTATCGTATCGTTACCTAACCTAACCTTACCTAACCTAACCTAATTTAACCTAAATTAACCAAACCTAACCTAACCTAACCTAACTTAACCTAACCACACCTTAATCTAACATAACGTAAGCTAACCTAACCTAACCTAACCTATCGTATTGTATCGTAATGTATCGAATCGTATCGTAACCTAACCTAACCTATCATATCGTATCGTATCGTATAGTTTCGTATCGTTTCGTATCGTATCGTAACCTAACCTAACCAAATCTAACCTAAATTAACCTAAATTAACCTAACCTAAACTATCCAATCCTAACCTATCGTATCGTATCGTTTCGTATCGTATCGTATCGTTAATATCGTATCGTTTCATATTGTATCGTAACGTATCGTAAGCTAACCTAACCTTAACTAACCAATCCTAACCTAACCTAACCTAAACTAACCTAACCAAACCTAAATTAACCTAAATTAACCTAACCTAACCTAACCTAACCTATCGTAACGTATCGTATAGTATTGTATTGTATCGTATCGTATCAAATCATATCATATCGTTTCGTATCGTATCGTATCGTATCATTTCGTATCGTATCGTATCGTTTGATATCGTATAGTATCGTAACCTAACCTAACCTAACTTAACGTAACCTAACCTAACCTAACTTAACCTAACCTAATCTAACCTAACCTAACATAACCTATCGTATCGTTTCGTTTCGTTTCGTTTTGTATCGTATCGTATCGTATAGTATCGTAATGTAACGTAACCTAACCTAACCTAACCAAACCTAACGTAGCCTAACCTAACCTAACCTATCGTTTCGTATCGTATCGTATCGTATCATATATTATCGTATCATATCGTATCAAATCGTATCGTAGCGTATCGTATCGTATCGTTTCGTATCGTATCGTTTCGTATCGTATCGTTACCTAACCTAACCTAACCTAACCCAACGTAACCTATCCTAACATAACTTCACCTAAATTAACATAAATTAACATAACCTACCCTAACCTGACCTAACCTTACCTAACCTTACCTAACCTAACCTAACTTAATCTAACATAATCTAACCTAACCTAACCTAACCTAACCTATCGTATTGCAATGTATCGTATCAATTCATATCGTATCATATCGTATCGTGTGGTATCGTTCGTTTCGTTTTGTATCGTTTCGTTTCGTATCGTATCATATTGTAATGTATCGTATCGTATCGTAACCTAACCTAACCTAACCTAACCTAGACTAACCTAACCTAAATTGACCTAAATTAATATATCCTAACATAAACTAACCTAACGTAAACTAACATAACTTAACCTATCGTATCGTATCGTATCGTATAGTTTCGTATCGTTTCGTATCATAACCTAACCTAACTTAACCTATCCTAACCTATCCTAACCTAACCTAACCTAAATTAACCTAAAGTAACATAACCTAACCTAACCTAACCTAACCTAACCTAAATTAACCTTACCTAACCTAACCTAACCTAACTTAACCTAACCTAACCTATCCTAACCTAACCTAACCTATTGTATCGTATCGTATCATATCGTATCGTATCGTTTCGTTTCGTTTCGTATCATTTCGTTTCGTATTGTATCGTATCGTATCGTAATGTTACGTATCGTAACCTAACCGAACCTAATATAACTTAAATTAACCTAAATTAACCTAACCTACCCTTACTTAACCTAACCTAACCTATCATATCGTATCGTATCGATAAGTTTCGTATTGTTACGTATCGTATCGTTTCGTATCGTATCGTAACCTAACCTAACCTAACCTAACCTTAACTAACCTAACCTAACCTAACCAAACCTAACCTAACCTAAATTAACGTAAATTAACCTTACCTAACCTAACCTATCCTAACCTAACCTATCGTATCGTATCGTATCGTAATTTTTCGTATCGTATCGATTCATATTTTATCGTATCGTATCGTAAACTAACCTAACCTAACCTAACCTAATTTATCCTAACCTAACCTAACCAAAATTTACCAAAATTAACCTAAATTAACCTAACCTAACCTATCGTATTGTATCGTATAGTATAGTATCGTATCGTATCGTAACGTAATGTAACCAAACCTAACCTAACGGAAATTAAACTAACCTAACCTATCGTATAGTATCGTATCATATCGTATCTTTTCGTATCAAATCGTATCGTATCGTATCGTTTCGTATCGTATTGTATCATTTCGTATCGTATCGTAACCTAACCTAACATAACCTAACCTTACGTAACCTATCCTAACCTAACCTTACCTAACCTAAATTAAGCTAATTAACCTAACGTAACTTAACCTAACCTAACTTAACCTAACCTAATCTAACCTTACCTAACCTAACCTAACCTAGCGTATCGTATCGTATCGTATCATATCGTATCGTATCGTTTTGTATCGTATCGTATCGTTTTGTATCGTATCGTAACCTAACCTAACCTTACCTAACGTAACCTATCCTAACCTAACCTAACCTTACCTAAATTAACCTAAATTATCCTTACCTAACTTAACCTAACCTAACCTAAACTAATTTTACCTAACCTAATCTAACCTAACCTATCGTATCGTATCGTATCGTATCGCATCGTATCATTTCGTATCGTATCGTATCGTATCGTATCGTTTCGTTTCGTATCGTGTCGTATCGTATCGTTCTGTATCATATCGTATCGTAACCTAACCTAACCTAACCTAAATTAATTTAAATTAACATAGCCTAACCTTACCTAAACTAACCTAACCTTACATATTGTAACGTAACGTATCGTTCCGTATAGTTTCGTAACGTTTTATATCGTATCGTTTCGTATCGTATCGTATCGTAACCTAACATAACCTAACCTAACCTGAACTAAATTAACCTAAATTAACCTAACTTTACCTAACCTAACATAACCTATCCTAACCTAACCTATTGTATCGTATCGTATCGTTTCGTATCGTATCGTTTCATATTGTATCGTATCGTAACCTAACCTAACTTAACCTAACCCAATCTATCCTAACCTAACCTAACCTAACCTAAATTAACCCTTAATTAACCTAACCTATTTTAACCAAACCTAACCTATCGTATCGTATTGTATAGTATCGTATCGTATCGTATCGTATCGTAACTTAACCTAACCTAAACTAACGTAACCTATCCTAACCTTACCTAAATTAACCAAAATTAACCTAATCTAACCTAACATAACCTACCTAAATTAACCTAACCTAATCTAACATCACCTAACCTAACCTAACCTAACCTATCGTAGCGTATCGTATCGTATCGTAATTGTATCGTATCGTATCGTATCATTCGTATAGTATCATTTAGTTTCGTATCGTTTCGTTTCGTATCGTATTGTATCTTATAGTATTGTATCGTAACCTAACCTAACCTAATTTTACCTAACCTAAATTAACCGAAACTAACCTAACCTAACATAACCTATTGTATCGTATTGTATCCTATTTTATAGTATCGTAACCTAACCTAACATAACCTAAATTACCCTAAATTAACCAAACCTAAACTAACCTAACCTTACCTAACCTAACCTAACCTAACCGAACCAAACCTACCCTAACCTAACCTAACCTATCCCTAACCTTTCCTATCCTATCCTAACCTAACCTAGCCTAAATAAACCTAACCTAACCTATCCTATCGTATCATATCGTATTAATACGTTTCGCTTCGTTTCGTTTCGTATAATATCGTAATGTATCGTATTGTAACATAACCTAACCTAACCTAAATTAACCTAAATTAACCTAACCTAACCTAACTTAACCTAAACTAAATTAACATAACCTAACCTAACCTAACGTAACCTATCCTAACCTATCATATCGAATCGTATCTTATCGTTTCGTATCGTATTGTATCGTTTCGTATCGTAACCTAACCTAACCCAACCTATCCTAACCTAACCTAACCTAAATTAACCTAAATTAACCAAATCTAACCTAACCTAACCTAACATATCGTATCGTAAAATATCGTATCGTATCGTTTCGTTTCGCTTCGTATCGTATCGTATCGTATCGTAACCTTACATAACCTAACCTAAATTAACCTAAATTAAACCTAACATAACCTTACCTAACCTAACCTAATCTATCGTACCGTATCGTACAGTTTCGTATCGTTTCGTATCATATCGTTTCGTATCGTATCGTATCGTGTCGTAACCCAACCTAACCTATCCTAACCTAACCTAAATTAACCTAACCTAACCTATCCTATCCTAACCTATCGTATCGTAACGTATAGTATCGTATCGTATCGTGTCAAATCGTATCGTAGCGTATCGTATCGTATCGTTTCGTATCGTATCGTATCATTTCCAATCTTATCGTATCGTTTCGTATTATATCGTATCGTAACCAAACCTAACCTAACCTAACCTTACCTTACCTAACCTAACCAAACCTAACCTAACATAACCGAACCTAACCTAACCTAAATTAACCTAACCTAACCTAACCTAACCTAACCTAACTTAACCTAACCTAACCTAACCTAACCTAACCTAACCTATCGTATCGTATCGTATCGTATCGTATCAGATCGGATCGTATCGTTTTGTTTCGTTTTGTATCGTTACGTATCATATCGTATCGTTTCGTTTCGTATCGTATCGTATCGTATCCAATCGTATAGCGTCGTATCATATCGTATCGTATCGTATCATATCGTATCGTATTGTATCAAATCAGATCGTATCGTATCGTTTCGTATCGTTTCGTATCGTTTCATTTCGTATCGTATCATATCGTTTCGTTTCGTATCGTTTCCTAACCTAACCTAAATTAACCTAACCTAACCTAACATAACCGAACCTAACCTAACCTAACCTAACCTATTCTAACCTAACCTAACCTAAATTAACCTAACCTAACCTATCTTATCCTAACCTAAACTATCGCATCGTATCGTATCATATCGTATCGTTTCGGTTCGTATCGTATCGCATCGTATCGTTACCTTACCTAACCTAACCTTACCTAACCTAACCTTATTTAACCTAAATTAACCAAACCTAACCTAACCTAACCTAACCTAACTTAACCTAACCACACCTAACCTAACATAACGTAAGCTAACCTAACCTAACCTATCGTATTGTATCGTAATGTATCGAATCGTATCGTAACCTAACCTAACCTATCATATCGTATCGTATAGTTTCGTATCGTTTCGTATCGTATCGTATCGTAACCTAACCTAACCAAATCTAACCTAAATTAACCTAAATTAACCTAACCTAACCTAACCTATCCAATCCTAACCTATCGTATCGTTTCGTATCGTATCGTATCGTTTCGTATCGTATCGTTTCATATTGTATCGTAACGTATCGTATGCTAACGTAACATAAACTAACCAATCCTAACATAACCTAACCTAAACTAACCTAACCAAACCTAAATTAACCTAAATTAACCTAACCTAACCTAACCTAACCTATCGTATCGTATCGTATAGTATTGTATTGTATCGTATCGTATCAAATCTTATCATATCGTTTCGTATCGTATCGTATCATTTCGTATCGTATCGTATCGTTTGATATCGTATAGTATCGTAACCTTACCTAACCTAACTTAACGTAACCTAAACTAACCTAACTTAACCTAACCTAATCTAACCTAACCTAACATAACCTATCGTATCGTTTCGTTTCGTTTCGTTTTGTATCGTATCGTATCGTATAGTATCGTAATGTAACGTAACCTAACCTAACCTTAACAAACCTAACGTAGCCTAACCTAACCTAACCTATCGTTTCGTAACGTATCGTATCGTATCATATATTATCGTATCATATCGTATCAAATCGTATCGTAGCGTATCGTATCGTATCGATTCGTATCGTATCGTATCGTTTCGTATCGTATCGTTACCTAACCTAACCTAACCTAACCCAACGTAACCTATCCTAACATAACTTCACCTAAATTAACATAAATTAACATAACCTACCCTAACCTGACCTAACCTTACCTAACCTTACCTAACCTAACCTAACTTAATCTAACATAATCTAACCTAACCTAACCTAACCTAACCTATCGTATTGTATTGTATCGTATCAATTCATATCGTATCATATCGTATCGTGTGGTATCGTTCGTTTCGTTTTGTATCGTTTCGTTTCGTATCGTATCATATTGTAATGTATCGTATCGTATCGTAACCTAACCTAATCTAACCTAACCTAGACTAACCTAACCTAAATTGACCTAAATTAATGTATCCTAACATAAACTAACCTAACGTAAACTAACATAACTTAACCTATCGTATCGTATCGTATCGTATAGTTTCGTATCGTATCGTATCATAACCTAACCTAACTTAACCTAACCTAACCTATCCTAACCTAACCTAACCTAAATTAACCTAAAGTAACATAACCTAACATAACCTTACCTAACCTAACCTTACCTAACCTAACCTAACCTAAATTAACCTTACCTAACCTAACCTAACTTAACCTAACCTAACCTATCCTAACCTAACCTAACCTAACCTATTGTATCGTATCGTATCATATCGTATCGTATCGTTTCGTTTCGTTTCGTATCATTTCGTTTCGTATTTTATCGTATCGTATCGTAATGTTACGTATCGTAACCTAACCGAACCTAATATAACTTAAATTAACCTAAATTAACCTAATCTACCCTTACCTAACCTAACCTAACCTATCATATCGTATCGTATCGATAAGTTTCGTATTGTTACGTATCGTATCGTTTCGTATCGTATCGTAACCTAACCTAACTTAACCTTAACTAACCTAACCTAACCTAACCAAACCTAACCTAACCTAAATTAACGTAAATTAACGTTACCTAACCTAACCTATCCTAACCTAACCTATCGTATCGTATCGTACCGTAATTTTTCGTATCGATTCATATTTTATCGTATCGTATCGTAAACTAACCTAACCTAACCTAACCTAATTTATCCTAACCTAACCTAACCAAAATTTACCAAAATTAACCTAAATTAACCTAACCTAACCTATCGTATTGTATCGTATAGTATAGTATCGTATCGTATCGTAACGTAATGTAACAAAACCTAACCTAACGGAAATTAAACTAACATAACCTATCGTATTGTATCGTATCATATCGTATCGTATCTTTTCGTATAGAATCGTATCGTATCGTATCGTTTCGTATCGTATTGTATCATTTCGTATCGTATCGTAACCTAACCTAACATAACCTAACCTTACGTAACCTATCCCAACCTAACCTTACCTAACCTAAATTAAGCTAATTAACCTAACGTAATTTAACCTAACCTAACTTAACCTAACCTAATCTAACCTTACCTAACCTAACCTAACCTATCGTATCGTATCGTATCGTATCATATCGTATCGTATCGTTTTGTATCGTATCGTATCGTTTCGTATCGTATCGTAACCTAACCTAAACTTACCTAACGTAACCTATCCTAACCTAACCTAACCTTATCTAAATTAACCTAAATTATCCTTACCTAACTTAACCTAACCTAACCTAAACTAATTTTACCTAACCTAATCTAACCTAACCTATCGTATCGTATCGTATCGTATCGATCGTATCATTTCGTATCGTATCGTATCGTTTCGTATCGTTTCGTTTCGTATCGTGTCGTATCGTATCGTTCTGTATCATATCGTATCGTAACCTAACCTAACCTAACATAAATTAATTTAAATTAACATAGCCTAACCTTACCTAAACTAACCTAACCTATCATATTGTAACGTAACGTATCGTTCCGTATAGTTTCGTAACGTTTTATATCGTATCGTTTCGTATCGTATCGTATCGTAACCTAACATAACCTAACCTAACCTGAACTAAATTAACCTAAATTAACCTAACTTTACCTAACCTAACATAACCTATCCTAACCTAACCTATTGTATCGTATCGTATCGTTTCGTATCGTATCGTTTCATATTGTATCGTATGGTAACCTAACCTAACTTAACCTAACCCAATCTATCCTAACCTAACCTAACCTAAATTAACCCTTAATTAACCTAACCTATTTTAACCAAACCTAACCTATCGTATCGTATCGTAATTGTATCGTATCGTATCGTATCATTCGTATCGTATCATTTAGTTTCGTATCATTTCGTTCGTATCGTATTGTATCTTATCGTATTGTATCGTAACCTAACCTAACCTAATTTTACCTTACCTAAATTAACCGAAACTAACCTAACCTAACATAACCTATTGTATCGTATTGTATCCTATTTTATAGTATCGTAACCTAACCTAACCTAACCTAAATTACCCTAAATTAACCAAACCTAAACTAACCTAACCTAACCTAACCTAACCTAACCGAACCAAACCTACCCTAACCTAACCTAACCTATCCCTAACCTTTCCTATCCTATCCTAACCTAACCTAACCTAGCCTAAATAAACCTAACCTAACCTATCCTATCGTATCATATCGTATTAATACGTTTCGCTTCGTTTCGTTTCGTATCATATCGTAATGTATCGTATTGTAACATAACCTAACCTAACCTAAATTAACCTAAATTAACCTAACCTAACCTAACTTAACCTAAACTAAATTAACATAACCTAACCTAACCTAACGTAACCTATCCTAACCTATCATATCGAATCGTATCTTATCGTTTCGTATCGTATCGTATCGTTTCGTATCGTAACCTAACCTAACCCAACCTATCCTAACCTAACCTAACCTAAATTAACCTAAATTAACCAAATCTAACCTAACCTAACCTAACATATCGTATCGTATCGTAAAATATCGTATCGTATCGTTTCGTTTCGCTTCGTATCGTATCGTATCGTATCGTAACCTTACATAACCTAACCTAAATTAACTTAAATTAAACCTAACATAACCTTACCTAACCTAACCTAATCTATCGTACCGTATCGTATAGTTTCGTATCGTTTCGTATCATATCGTTTCGTATCGTATCGTATCGTGTCGTAACCCAACCTAACCTATCCTAACCTAACCTAAATTAACCTAACCTAACCTATCCTATCCTAACCTATCGTATCGTAACGTATAGTATCGTATCGTATCGTGTCAAATCGTATCGTAGCGTATCGTATCATATCGTATCGTATCGTTTAGTTTCGTATAGTTTGGTATAGTTTCATTTCGTAACGTATCGTAACGTGTCGTATAGTATCGTAACCTAACCTAACATAACCTAACCTAACCTAACCTTAATTAACCTAAATTAATCTAACCTAACCTAACCTAACTTATCGTATCGTATCGTTACGTTTCGTTTAGTATCGTATCGTATCGTATCGTAACGTAACCTAACCTAACCTACCCTTACCTCACCTAACCTAACCTAACGTAACCTAACCAAACCTAACCTATCGTATCGTATCGTATCTTATCGTATCATAAGGTATCGTATAGTATCGTATCAAATCGTTTCGTAGCATATCGTATCGTATAGTTTCGTATCGTATCGTATCGTTTCGTATCATATCGTATCGTTTCGTATCGTATCGTTTCGTATCGTATCGTATCGTGACCTAACCTAACCTTATCTAACCTAACCTAACGTAACCTATCGTATCCAAACCTGACCTAAATTAACCTAAATTAACCTAACCTAACCTAACCTGACCGAACCTAACCTAACCATACGTAACCTAACCTAACTTAACCTAACCTAATCTATCCTAACATCACCTAACCTAACCTAACCTATCGTATCGTATCAAATCGTATCGCATCTATCGTTTCGTTTCCTTTGTATCGTTTCGTTTCGTATCGTATAGTAATGTATCGTATCGTAACCTAACCTAACCTAAATTAACCTAAATTAACCTAACCTAACCTTACCTAACCTAACCTAACCTAACCTTAATTAACCTAAATTAACCTAACCTAACCTAAATTAACCTAATCTAACCTAACGTAACCTAACCTATCGTATCGAATCGGGTCGTATCGTATTGTATCAAATCGTATCGTGACGTATCGTTTCGAATCGTTTCGTATCGTATTATTTCGAATTGTATCGTTTCGTAAAGTATCGTATCGTAACCTAACCTAACCTAACCTAACCTAACGTAACCTATCCTAACCCAACCTAACATAACCTAAATTAACCTAAATTTACCTAACCTATCTTAACCTAACCTAACCTAACCTAACTTAACCTAACCTAATCTAACCAGACTTAACCTAACCTAACCTATCGTATCGTAACATATCGTATCGTATCTTATCGCTTCGTATCATTTCTATTCGTATCGTATCGTATCGTATCGTAACCTAACCTAACCTAAATTAACGTAAATTAACCTAACCTAACCTAACCTAAATTAACATAAATTAACCTAACCTAACCTAATCTTCCCCTTACCTAACCTAACCTAACCTAACATAACCTAACCTAAATTAAACTAACCTAACCTAACCTAACTTAACCTAACCTAAATTATCCTAACCTAACCTAACCTATAGTATCGTATCGTATATAATCGTATTGTAATGTAACCTAACCTAACCTAACTTAAACTAACCTAACCTAACCTAACCTATCGCTTCGTATCGTATCATTTCATATCATATTGTATCGTATCGTATCAAATCGTATCGTAGCGTATCGTATCGTTTCTATCTTATCGTTTCGTATCGTATCGTATCGTTTCGTATCGTATCGTTTTGTTTCGTATCGTATCGTAACCTAACCTAACCTTACCTAACCTAACCTAACCTAAATTAACCTAACTTAACCAAACCTTACCTAAATTAACCTAACCTAACCTAGCTTAACCTAACCTAACCTATCCTAACCTAACCTATCGTATCGTATCTTATCGTTTCATATCGTATCGTATAATATCGTATCGTATCGTATCAAATCAGATCGTATAGTATCGTATCGTTTCGTATCGTTTCGTATCGTTTCATTTCGTATCGTATCATTTCGTTTCGTTTCGTATCGTTTCCTAACCTAACCTAAATTAACCTAACCAAACTAACATAACCGAACCTAACCTAACCTAACCTATCCTATTCTAACCTAACCTAACATAAATTAACCTAACCTAAACTAACCTTACCTCACCTAACCTAACCTAAATTAACCTAAATTAACCTATCCTAACCTAACCTAACATAACCCAACTTATCCTAACCTAACCTATCGTATCGTATCGTATCGTTTCGGATCGTATCGTATCGTATCGTTTCGCATCGTATCGTTTTGTATTGTATCGTATCGTAACCTATCCAAACCTGACCTAACCTAACATAACCTAACATAACCTTACCTTACATAACCTATCGTATCGTATCGTTTTTTATCGTATCGTTTCGTATCGTATCGTATCATATCATATCGTTTCGTATCGTATCGTAACCTAACCTAACCTATCGTAAACTAACCTAACCTAAATTAACTTAAATTAACCTAACCTAACCTAAATTTACCTAACCTAACTTAACCTAACTTAACCTATCCTAACCTATCCTATCCTAACCTAAACTATCGCATCGTATCGTATCATATCGTATCGTTTCGGTTCGTATCGTATCGTATCGTTACCTAACCTAACCTAACCTTACCTAACCTAACCTAATTTAACCTAAATTAACCAAACCTAACCTAACCTAACCTAACTTAACCTAACCACACCTAACCTAACATAATGTAAGCTAACCTAACCTAACCTAACCTATCGTATTGTATCGTAATGTATCGAATCGTATCGTAACCTAACCTAACATATCATATCGTATCGTATCGTATTGTTTCGTATCGTTTCGTATCGTATCGTATCGTAACCTAACCTAACCTAATCTAAACTAAATTAACCTAAATTAAACTAACCTAACCTATCCAATCCTAACCTATCGTATCGTATCGTTTCGTATCGTATCGTATCGTTTCGTATCGTATCGTTTCATATTGTATCGTAACGTATCGTAAGCTAACCTAACCTAACCTTACCTAACCTAACCTAACCTAACCTAAATTAACCTAAATTAACCTAACCTAACCTAACCTAACCTATCGTATCGTATCGTATAGTATTGTATTGTATCGTATCGTATCAAATCATATCGTATCGTTTAGTATCGTATCTTATCGTATCATTTCGTATCGTATCGTTTGGTATCGTATCGTATCGTAACCCAACCTAACCTAACTTAGTGTAACCTAACCTAACCTAACTTAACCTAACCTAATCTAACCTAACCTAACATAACCTATCGTATCTTATCGTATCGTTTCGTTTCGTTTCGTTTTGTATCGTATTGTATCGTATAGTATCGTAACGTAACCTAACCTAACCTAACCAAACCTAACGTAGCCTAACCTAACCTAACCTATCGTTTCGTATCGTATCGTATCATATATTATCGTATCTTATCGTATTAAATCGTATTGTAGCGTATCGTATCGTATCGTTACGTATCGTATCGTATCGTTTCGTATCGTATCGTGACCTAACCTAACCTAACCGAATCCAACGTAACTTATCCTAACATAACTTCACCAAAATTAACATAAATTAACATAACCTACCCTAACCTGACCTAACCTTACCTAACCTTACCTAACCTAACCTAACTTAATCTAACAAAATCTAACCTAACCTAACCTAACCTAACCTATCGTATTGTATTGTATCGTATCAATTCGTATCGTATCATGTCGTATCGTGTCGTATCGTATCGTTTCGTTTTGTATCGTTTCGTTTCGTATCGTATCATATTGTAATGTATCGTATCGTAACCTAACCTAATCTAACCTAACCTAACCTAACCTAACGTATTGTATCGTATCGTATCCTATCATATCGTATCGTATCGTTTCGTTTCGTATCGTTTCATTTCGTATCGTATCGTATCGTGTCGTATCGTATCGTAACCTAACCTAACCAAACCTAACCAAAATTAACCTAAATTAACCTAACCTTACCTAACCTAACCAAACATATCGTATCGTATCGTATTGAATCGTATCGTATCGTTTCGTTACGTAACGTATCGTTTCGTATCGTATCGTATCGTAACCTAACCTATCCTAACCTAACCTATCCTTACCTAACCTATATTAACCTAAATTAACCTAACCTAACCTAAATTTAACTAAATTAACCTAACCTAACCTAAATTAACCTAACCTAACCTAACTTAACCTAACCTAAACTAAATTAACCTAAATTAAACTAAATTAACCTATCCTACCCTAACTTAACCTAACCTAACCTATCCTAACGTTTCGCATCGTGTTGTTTCTGATCGTATCGTATCGTTTCGTATCGTATCGTTTTGTATTGTATCGTATCGTATCGGAACCTAACCTAACCTAACCTAACCTAGCCTAACCTAACCTAACATATCGTATCGTATCGTATCGTATTGTATCGTATCGTATCGTCGCGTATCGTCTCGTATCATATCGTATAGTTTCTTATTGTATCGTATCGTAACCTAACCTAACCAAACCTAACCTATCCTATCCTAACCTAACTTAACCTATCCTATCCTAATCTAACCTAACCTAAATTAACCTAAATTAACCTAACCAAAACTAATCTAACCTTTCCTAACCTAACCTAACATAACTTAACTTAACCTAACCTAACCTATCCTAACCTAACCTAAACTAACATAACATTATCTATCGTATCGTTACGTATCATATCGTATCGTATCGTTTCGTTTCGCTTCGTATCGTTTCGTATCGTATCTTATCGTAACCTAACCTAACCTAACCTTACCTAACCTTACCTATTCTAACCTAATTTAACCTAAATTAACCTAAAATAACCTAACCTAACCTAACTTAACCTAACCTAACCTAACCTACCCTAAACTCACATAACCTAACCTAACCTAACTTATCGTATAGTATCGTATCGTATCGTATAGTTTCTTATCGTTTCGTTTCATATCGTATCGTTTCATATTGTATCGTATCGTATCGTAACCTAACCTAACCTAACCTAACCTATCCTAACCTAACATAACCTAACCTAACCTAAATTAACCTAAATTAACCTAACCTAACCTAATCTAACCTAACCTATCGTATCGTAACGTATAGTATCGTATCGAATCGTAACCCAACGTATCGTATCGTAAAGTAACGTAACCTAACCTAACCTATCGTATCATATCGTAACGTATCGTATCGTATCATATCGTATCGATTCATATCAAATCGTATTTTATCGTTTCGTATCGTTTCGTATCGTATCATTTCGAATCGTATCGTATCGTTTCTTATCGTATCGTATTTTAACCTAACCTTACCTAACCTAACGTAACCTATCCTAACCTAACCTGACCTAACGTAACCTAACCTAAATTAACCTAAATTAACCTATCCTAACTTAACCTAACCTAACCGGTCCTAACCTAACCTAACCTATTATATCGTATCGTATCGTATAGTTTCGTATCGTTTCTTATCGTATCGTTTCGTATCGTATCATATCGTATCGTAACCTAACCTAACCTAACCTAACCTAACCTTACCCTACCTAACCTATCGTATCGTATCGTATCGTTTCATATCGTATCGTATCGTATAGTTTCGTTTCGTATTGTTTCGTTTCGTATCGTATAGTATCCTGTCGTATCGTATCGTAACCTAACCTAACCTAACCTAAATTAACCTAACCTTACCTAACCTAACCTAACCTATCCTATCGTATCGTATCAAATCGTATCGTATCATATCGTATCATATCGTTTCGTTCCTTATCGTTTCGTTTCGTATCGTATCGTATCGTAATGTATCGTATCGTATCGTAACCTAACCTAACCTAACCTAAATTAACCTAAATTAACCTAACCTAACCTTACAAATCCTAACCAAACCTATTATATCGTATCGTATAGTTTAGTATCGTTTCGTATCGTATCGTTTCGTATCGTATCATATCGTATGGTAACCTAACCTTACCTAACCTAACCTAAATTAACCTAAATTAACCTAACGTAACCTAACATAACCTAAATTAACCTAACCTAACCTATCCTAACCTAATCTGTCGTATCGTATCGTATCGTATCGTATCGTTTCATATCGTATCGTTTTATATTGTCACTATTTTTTGACCGTACTGGAGAGAATCTATTAATACGATCATGGATAATTTTCGGCCGACCAAACCCACATATATTTGTACCTAACTAGTACACAAGTATATAACATGTAGGTGGGTAGTATACAGCCTGACTGTATTTTTTTATCGTACTGGAGAGAAACAATTAATACGATCATGGATATTTTTCGGCCGTTCAAACTCACTTATATTCGTTCCTAAATTGTAAGCAAGTATATTACATGTATGTAGGAAGTATACAGCCTGACTGTATTTTTTTATTGTACTGGAGAGGAACAATTAATACGATCATAGGTACTTTTCAGCCGTCCAAACCCACTCATATTCGTACCTAACTTGTAAGCAAATATATTACATGTATGTGGGTAGTAAACAGCGTGACTGTATTTATTGATCGTACTGGAGAGACAGAATTAATACGATCATGGACACTTTTCGGCCGACCAAACCCACTCGTATTCGTTCCAGACTAGTACGCAAGTATATTACATGTAGGTAGGTAGTATACAGCCCGACCTTTTTTTTGATCGTACTGGAGAGAAACAATAAATACGATCATGGATAGTTTTCGACTGAACAAACCCACTTATGTTCGTTCCAGACTAGTATGCAAGTATAATACATGTAGGTACGTAGTATACAGCCTGATTGTATATTATGATCGTACTGGAGAGGAACAATTAATACGATCAAGGATACTATTCGACTAACCTAGCCCTTTCATATTCGTTCCTAACTTGTAAGCAAGTATATGACATGTAGGTAGGTAGTATACAGCCTGTTTGTATATTATGATCGAACTTTAGAGAAACAATTAATACGATCATGGATACTTTTTGGTACACACACACATAATTATGTAGTGATCTGAGGAGAAGGCTAGTAGGGGCAGGGTGATGGTTGGGGCCACACAGCTCTCCGCTTGTCGCCACCCCAGCAACATTCCTGAGCCATGCCTCCTCTGGGTGTTTGTTACATTCAACGCGGAGGGATACGTCATCCGGTATGCACGCACCTGGCTACCCTTTCCCCAGCTGCGGCAAACCCCTTCAATATCTGTTATGACCACGGTCTTTGAAGGTAGAGGTCTTGACACTGAGGATTAAAATGTGAGAGCATAGGCAGTGTCAAGACCTCTACCTCTTAGACCGTGGTTATGACATTTCAAGGTCTTCCCCTAACAGCAGGTCGCCTTGCAGAACCATAAATGTGTTCTGGTTAGTTGGAGCAGGGATGGGGTCAAAATGTAAATGACCATATATATATATATATATATATATAAGCAGTGCGCCCGCGGCTTTGCTGGCGTGTGTTACACAAAGCAGATAGTATTTGCTATTAACTGCACGTGAAAAGCCAGATATGTAGTTCAGTCATTAAGTGTTAGAATGACAAATCTGCTAGTTGAGTAACTTCTACAGCAGTTTAAGTAGTTATAGCTGTTCACGCGAAAAGCAGACTTTTGTTTGCCCCTGCCAATACCAGCGACATCACTTGGGCCTTATTTATAGTCGGAGCTAAGCTGATGTTGTGGGGTTATTATAGACTCTTAAATGTTGGTGCGTTAATCGAATAAAATATGTCTTGTTTGCCCTGTGCACAACCATTAGTGACGGTACCCTCAATTTCATATTTTTAAAATCTTCACTTAAAGTTTAATGCCATTAGAAAGTTTTGGTGGGAAAAGGTTTCGCGGATATGTATTTGCTGCCATAATCGTGAGATTAGTGAGATGAGATAAATGTGAGTTGATATTGTCGAGGAGTCCAAGTGTAAAGTGGTTTGCATAATCTATTTTAACCCTTGTAACGACTACATCCAAATTGCACTAATTTGATCTGCCTTGTTAGTTTTTGTGTGTCAGAATTGAACGTTCACACACAGCTTTTAACGGAAATCGAACCCAGAACCTCCCGGAATGTAGACCTGAGCAAAAACACAAACAAATGCGTCACGTAACGTCGAAATAATTCATGAAAATAAATTTTAATTTATAAAATAAAATATTCGTGTCCTTGGCTCATAGATGTTGTACAAAAACACGTCTCGATATGTTATAGTAGACATAATATATTTATGGACACCACGTTTGAATGCCGGGAGTGTTGACGAATTCCGTACTTGAACAGGTAGAGAGTTCCATGCCCGAGCAACAGAGACAGTGAAGGACTTTGAGAAAGAGCGTGCTTTATTAGCAGGAATGGGCAGCTGATGCGATATTTTGGAGCGTGTTCCGAAACTGTGATATTCCCCCAGGATTTTTAGCCGGGATACTAGGTATTTAGGACTTAAATCTGGTGAAAAAAGGGTCTTGTACGTAAGAGCTTAGCTGTGAAGTAAGCGCCTCTCGCTAAGACGTAGCCAGTTAAGTGTTTCAATGAATTCTGAGACGTGATCACTAGGCTTTAGACCAAAAACAAAACGAGAGCAAGCATTTTGTACACGTTGCAACTTTGTCGCCGACTTCTCGTCAATATCTACTAACATCACGTCACAGTAATAAAGGATAGGAATTATCAATGCGTGAACGAGGGTTATTTTATCAGACTGTGGAAGGAATCATTTGTTTCTGTTGAGCATATGTAAGATGGAGTATGAAGACTTGCATGTTTTGGCTACCTGTCTTGACCATGTAAGATAATTACTGATAATAATGCCAAGATCAGTGACTTCTTCAACAAGTATCATCGGCGACCTGCGAGCATAATTGTAGGTAATGTTATTTTGCGGCTTCCATTGATGGTCCTGTACGACGCTATAACTATACAATGTGTTTTTACAGGATTAAGGCATAATTGATTATAAACGGACAAACACACAGTAGACTTAAGGTCATTATTGAGACTGCTCACTATTTAATTCCTCGACCTTACTTAACGGGGCTAACAAGTAAAGTTGTAGGTCATCAGCGTACAAGTGATAACTACATTTGTTAAGTGATGCTGGTAGGTCGTTAATGAATATAGAGAATAATAAGGAGCCGAGAACCGACCCATGCGGCACTCCACAGTCGACTGTCCTCCATGAAGATTGTTTACCGTTGACCAGAACACATTGCTGCCGACCTTGAAGATACGACTGGGTCCATGCAATTGCGTTTCTAGAGAATCGAAAAATAGAACTCAGCTTATGAATCAAGATGTTGTGATTAACGGAGTTAAAAGCTTTAGAGAAATCAAACAGAGTTAGTATTGTCACATAGTGTTTATCTTTAGCCATTCGTATATTAGTTAATGCGGTACAAGTGCTGCGTCTCGCTCGGAAACCGGAATCTGAAAAATAACATAGTTTACAACGGTTTTATTATCTCGATTTCTTGTCTGTTTGGTAAATATATTGCGATAGATTTTAAACTAACTTCCCGATTACCTAGATACTTAAAATTAAAACATAGTTCATAACTGACAGAAAATGCATCATTTAGTCACTTTGGAGTCGCGGCAATAATGTGGTCAGCCCACTCACCTCCCATCGGGGCGAATCAATACCATACTGCGTGAGATTTCAGATAAACAAGAAAGCGAGTGAATATGTTTCAAAGGTTACATATTTACTTTTAAATTAATTGAATAAAACAATATGTGCACACTAAAATGTATAAAATACTTACGCAGGTATAATAGCTTGGCATTACTGTTGTTGGTGGCCATGGAATACATAGCCGTTCACAGTTTACTAGCAATTTCTAAGTGTTACGCAAAAATTTACCCAAAAGGACATACGTAGTATTAATTTTTTTTAATATCATTAACTCGTTACACTAAAATTTTGGTATGCCTATTACAAATCGGTTATGACAACATGCGATATTTGTACCCTTCCTAGTAAATTGATGGCTACAACACGGTTGTACATACAGGTAACTTTTACAGTGTGTTGTTTGACTTGCTTGGTAACTACTTGAATAAAACGAAATCAACCTGACATGTGTTTATTAAATCGCAGACCAAAGGCTTTAATTTACACTGTTAATAAATGGGTAACAAATTCTAAACTCTTTTAGAGTGAAATTGCACAGAAATTATTCAAGGGTAGTTTTTTTTTTATAATTTTTTTGCGTAACATGTTACTGTATAATGTCTTTGAATACAAAACCACAGGCCATAAAGAACAAATGCTAAATATTGCATAAATTGTCATTTATGCACAGCTCTACTGATGTATACATTAGTTCATGTACTAAATACGCAACAGCCACACAAAAGAGTAAAAGAAATCACAAACATTGACACATAGGATAAAGAAAAGTTTGTAAACGGATATTTCAAATACATTCAACATATGGTCAAAATTAAAGTGATATATAACAAAAAAATGTATATCGTAGCTTGCGTTACGGATGGTCAGAAAAAAACTATTAAAGAGTCTGTAGAATTTATAGTGAAACATTAGTTAAGCAGAGGTTATGTGAGTTTAAGTTACTTATTTGTAAAATATAGCTGTCGAATTAATTTTTGTGAGCAAATCTAATTTAATTCATAAAATATATATGTGCGTAAATGCCAGTTTACACTTACTAAATTCAGTTGTTGTATCTGCGTCGTGCAATTTTGTTACTAAATATTTTCTACATAGTTTTACCTTTACGATTTATGCAATAAAGTAAATGGAATACTCCATAATTTTTGTTTTGTTTTCAGTACTTCATAAAGCCTATTTCGATGTAAATTGAAAGCTTGCAGTCTGGTTTAAGTTTGGTTGAAGTTAAGTTGTTAATTCCACTGGTTTATTTCTGTTTATTTAACTGAGACAATATGTAATACTGCGAAAAAAGTTGGTAACTACTGACGAAGATGTGTTTCATACGATTATCAATTATACGTAGGCGTAATAAAATAACCACCGCAAAGAGAATAAATGGATAGCAGCACTGACAAGATAGTTCATGAATACAATGCAAAAATTCTGAAAATATTGAACTGATTTGTTTTTTATTTATTACAAGTTTAGTGTGACAGGTTTTCAGTGCGCTCGAGCGTATTAACTCGCGCTAGCAGCCGACGACAATAAATGGTGGACGAGCACATCCACAGTATAATGCCTTAGTATAGCACACCAACAATGTACTCCCAGTCATGAGGTGACACGAGATGACTGTTGCAGTAATGACACCACTGCTAAGAGAGTAAATAAATAACCCTTGTACCACTCGTACCACTCTTCATAAATTGTAAGACGTTGAGCTGTGTTCTAATGATCTTTGCATAGGTTTCGAATAAACACCACTGCTGTTCTAGGTATTGTGTTGTTTATAAGTATCTGTTATACACGTCGAATGTTCACAAGATGTAGGAAAACATTTGCTTACCAAATTAATCGTTACATAACAGTTTTTAAAATTCACTTTCTATTACGCATAGGCCTCTTAAAAATAACTTTTGTTATTTTTACTTAAAATTTAATAGGGGTTAGCAGTAATTTCCTGTCGATATGAATTGCAGATATAAATGTAGGATTTTTTTTTACTAGTAACATTTTTGGCTATTCTTTTTTTTTAATACTGCAAACATATATAATAATTCCACATATCCTTAGTTGTGAAAATGTAAAAAAAACCGGTTACTTAAATTAATAAGGCAGACATAATTTTAGCTTGACAAAGTTTATCATTAGTGTCGAATATAAGAAATGGTATTATCTCTACCCACTACGGCAACTAAACACGATAATGATTAGCGTGAAGACTGCAAGTAGAGTTAAATAAAAAGTGAGTGAAAAGTCACTGTGTTACTACTTAGTCGTCAAATACAACGAATCAAATACAACTATTTTTTAAAACAAGAAGTTTCAGCAACTAAACAACAGCTCTTTAGTTCATGCCAAAACTTAAACATAGACATCTGAAAATTACCTTACATGTAGTGTTGGAACGAAGTGTTCTTAAATGACATTCTTGTCACCAAAGCTTCTTGTTTTATGGCACCGTAATTGGACGACAAAATATAATTAATATCGTATACTGTAATGAAAGTCAGAGGGCCTGCTAAAACATTAGAATCATAAGGACTTTTTCCGACAGTTTGTTATGCTCCATTATACAAAAAAGCAGTAATGACGAAGCTACGAGTCAAGATTCACAGTTTTATGAAATAAAAGGATCATCCGTTTCTAAAAGAAAAAGAAAACCTACTAACACAATGGTAAGTCGCACAAAACCAAATTTATTGGCAAATTAACGGAATCACCCGTACTATATTTAACGTTTTCTTGACAGGTTTTTTGTGTTTTTAAATAACTTGATAAAATAATACATGATTCAAATAACATTACACGTATACAAATTAGACTGCAGTCACGTGTTTTGCCTACTATACCATAATTTTTGTATATTTTTGTCGCAGATACAACTGTGCGCATTTTTGGTAAACGTATAATTCTACCACTTGCATCAAGAGAACTTTTTTCCTTCAGGATGAACGGGTTAAGAATGCAATGTGAAATTATTACATAAGCTAGTAGTGAAAAACATATATAATATATACTTCACAATGTCTGTTATTTATATAAATGTATGAGGTTTAACTGTGCGCTATTTCAGGTATTTTTCCGGAGTACTATTTTAAAACATGATTTTTCAAGGCAGCAAACTGTTTCCCATATTTTCTACTTACATTCTCACAAGGAATCATTTCTCAACGTTTAATAGTTTAATTTATGTACAGTACATTCTGTATACAGTTTGGTTTGACAGTCGTATGTTTCTCTGTATACGACACAGAGACAAATATAAAGATTGGCTACCATTAAAAAATAATAATAAATACAAGAAATATAAAAACATGTAGAAGTTATGCCATCTTTTGGTTTCTGAATTTTTGCACGATAAAATTAGTCAGATCACCTTTTTAAGCGTTACGTGTGTGCCGCGTTTAGTGAAAATAAGTTCAGGTGTTTTAAAATGATTCTAGAATCCGTACAATATATATACATAAATACATAGGTCTACATAGAGATGGTCACAAGATTTTATACGGAGGTGTTTAGGCTATAAACAATAAAAGAAAAAGTACTAGAAAACATAGATGTAAGCGCACTCTGTTTACTCGGCACCAAACTATATTCAATACCGATAAGTTCCACGATGTCCTCAACATACTGTGCCCTCTTACAGCAGGTTGTGGAACTGTGTAGTCTGTATCGACTTTAGTTTCAACCTCTTTTGGCAAAGTGAGAACCAAAAAAATCTAATTTTAGGCAACATTACTTTAAGCGAAACGACTTTAAGCAAAATGACTTTAGGCAAAACGACCTCAGGCAAAACGACTTCAGACAAAATACTTTTAGGCAAAACGACTTTAGGCAAATCGACGTTTTATGACTTGAATACAAGTGTTTGCATTTTAGGCGAAACGACTTTAGGCGAAACGACTTTAGGCAAATCGACTTTAGGCAAAATGACTTTAGGCAAAACTTCTTTAGGCAAACCGACTTTAGGCAAAACGACTTTAGGCAAAACGACTTTTAAGCAAAACTATTTTAGGCATAATGACTTTAAACAAAACTACTTTTAGGCAAAATAATTTTAGGCAAAACTACTTTAGGCAAAACAAAAGCAGAAAATCACGATTAGGCAAAACGATTTTAGGCAAAACGACGTGCTCCCCAATCATACCCCTACCTTACTTGTTCGCATGTACATAACATGTAGGTAAGAAGTATACAGACTGACTATTTTTTAATCGTATCGAAGAGCTACGATCAATACGATCATGGATAACTTTCGCCTGAACAGGATCAACAATATTCCTACCTAACTTGTTCGCATGTACATCATATGTAGGTAAGTAGTATACAGAATGACTATTTTTTGATCGAATCGAGGAGATACTATCAATACAATCATGGATAACTTTCGGCTACCTAGCTCAACCAAATTACTACCTAAATTGTTCGAATGTACATCACATGTAGAGAAGTAGTATAAAGACTAACCATTTTTTGATCGTATCAATGAGATACGATCAGTTCGATCATGGACAACTTTCGGCTGACCAAGCTCAACCATATTCCTACCTATCTTGTTCGCATGTACATCACATGTAGGTAAGTAGGATACAGACTGACTATTTTTTGATCGTATCGAGAATATACGATCAATACGATAATGGATAACTTTCGGCTGAACAGGATCAACAATATTCCTACCTAACTTGTTCGCATGTACATCATATGTAGGTAAGTAGTATACAGACTGACTATTTTTTGATCGTATCGAGGAGATACGATCAAAACTATCATGGTTAACTTTCGGCTGAGAATACCTTGTTTAGTATAAGTATTTATAAATACAATACATACTTTGTATCCAGCAGAAGTTCACTATCTGGCACATTAATGAAATTGGGACATTCGAAGCAAAAATATTTTACCTATAAGAATGGGTTTAAATTGAATATGAACCAGTCTGTATCACTACAGCCCTCCTCGAGTATTTTTCATATTTAAACCTGTCGATAAAATCTTGTTTCTGTCATCTAGAGAGAAATATATTGACACAGCCACATCTCACTGTTGAGACCCAAAAACAAATAGAAGTGTGTACTTGTGCAAGCACCTTACAACGTACTGAAATATAAAAATATTAGACTCCTTATAATTGTACACTCCTAAGTTGTAATTTAAAACCGTTATAGTTTACTATGACTGCACTCTCACTACCTCAATATCTAGTACACATATGTAACTTTTTCCTGCTTGTGGCAGCTCTGAAATAAAAATTTGCCTTGATAAATTGTTAATAAAATTCATTTTTGACCACGCAAGACGCATGAATATCTCATGTGAGATGCCAACATCGTACTAAATCTTGAACAATTATGTCCGGTGGAAGGTGGATCTCGTACGATTACAAGAATTCAAGCATGTGAGGTGTCGTCGGGGTTTACAAGTATACGAACCAAGACTTTGTTTTAAAATGTCACTGTAAGAATAATTCGTACATTTTGTCACCAACTTACAGATCACAAACACTCAAAAGACACCTACTATTGTAGTGTGTGCTTTACTGGCATGTATCGGTTATCTGAAAAAAAAAAATGTAACTATTTCTTAACAGCACGCATAAACCAGCTTTGTGGCTGAATTGCCAAACATTTAATGATGATTTTGTGAAAGAAAACAATTTCATAATGTTGTATCAGTTATACTTGAAATATAACAAATTTCACATAGAATTTCCCTTACAAAGAAAGGTGTGGCACAATGATATCGTAATAAAGTATTTTGAAAATGTGTGTTAATTTCTGTAAAAATTACTACTAACTCAAAATAAGTACTGAAATTGGCGTAATCTGTTCATACTCATTTTGTGGCGGGCCGCGGTGGCCAAGGGGTCATATCTCTCGTCTCCCACCAAGGCGATCCGGGTTCGATTCCCGACGAGGAAGGTCCCCGGATTTTCGCATGTGGGAACCGTGTCGTTGGTCGGCGGGTTTTTTCGGGGATCTCCCATTTCCCCGCCCATTCATAACAGCGCTGCTCCATACTCACATTATATCACCCCTCACTAGCGCTAAAGACCTCTTCACTCACTCATTTTGTGGCTCCTCAATCAAGACACGCTCCAAGTAATCATATATTATGTTCCTGTAACTCGATTGAGAAACAGCAGTTAGTTATTTTCCGTGTAAAACAGGTTAAAATTGTTCGAATTCTCCGACAAAATTTACGGAACAACAATTCAAGTACAACCATCACAGAATCTTAAATTCATCTAAATGTAGGCATATTTTAAGTTGTATATGAAATATTCTTGCAGTGGTGCTAAATAGCTTGGTGAAACATTGTGGACATTATGCCATCGCAATGCTATATCGTGTCAGAAAACCAAGAGTGAACAAAGAAAAACAATGAGGAAAAAAACAAGCCGACTAGCTCGTCTGAGAAAAACTCCTCTGTTCTATGTTTTCGTCGTTGTTTCGTCTAATCTTGCGTTTTTGACGTAGCTGTTGGGTCGTCCGGTTTTGTATGTATCATTGATTTCGTCCTAGTTGTCTGTACTGTCTTAATTTTGCTGTCCTGAGATTTTTTAACTTCGCTTTGTTTTTTTATTTTGAAGTTCAATCTTCGTTTAGTATATTATGTGTTTTGACACAATTTCTCTTGGTGTTTTTCAGGTTTAATTATTTATGTATGTGTTGACTACAACTAATTTGGCTGGGTTTTTTGCCATTATTTTTCTTGTTTCACATTTTGTTTTCTGAGCTGATGTAGCACTGCAATGGTATGTCCACAATATTTCACTGAGGTATATTATGTTTCAACCAAATTAGGTGAGATTATCAAACATCTTTATTGCTCGTACAGAATACAAGGTTTCTGTAGTCTTCAGTTCAGTGTGCCCCTGGTGATGCTGTATATGAGGTGGAAGCCCACAGCCGGCTGGTCAGCAGGTACCATGTGCCCTGCATTACGTACCATCACCTCGGTCATGTTGCCTGCAGTCTTGGTGTAGCCTGCCACTCTGCCATTCAAGTACCACACATTCCTGCTGGCCGTCTTGTACTCCTCTGCCGCGTTGAACTGTAGCTTCGCCACCATCTTCACCGTCAGTGTGTACGCCACGATGATGTCCAGCTGGCCATTGTAGAAGACCACACGGTACCCTGCGTCCAACAGCTCCTCCACCCAGGGTCGCACAGACTTCATGATGTCCTCCGTCAGGCGATCATACACGGTGCCGCTGGATGGGTAGTACTCCTGCTTACCCACGTGTATGGCTGAACGTACACTCGCCTTCTCGAACAATCTGGCGTAGTCGTTGTCGATAGCATCGCTGTCTGTGAGTAGGTTGTACTCACCCACACTAGCCTTAGACCCGATGGTCCCCAGCAGATATTCGTTCACTGTCTGCAAATGAAAGATACGAGATGTTTGTTAAGGGGCCCGCCTCGTTGCCATAAAATCACACTGCAGCGTGTTTGAAGAAAAATTTTTACTCCGAAATTAATACACGTGTGTTCACACGCCGTTTCTCTACGAAAATAACACACACTTCAGACGACTGCCCTTAAGTACTTTAAAGACAACACACGTATTAGGAATCCCTTCATAGGGCACGTCAAAAAGGGTTAAAACGGGGTTTTCAGGCTGCTATAGCGAAAAATATACTAGCCGAATACATGTGAAACCACTTAAGGGTAGTGCATTGTACTTTAGTAAAGTTATTTCGTAAAAAAAACAATAGGGTCAGCACTTAAAGTCCCATAGGAATTTAGTTTTTTCGCGAAGACTGCACGCCTTAAGCGTAGAGGCGACGCACCGTTGTATGGCCCATACGACGTCGCCCTTAGCACCATACCTCACTCACACAAACACATGTGCCACGAGGCGGGCCCCTTAAACGGGGTATTTCACTACGTACTGCAATTTCTTCACTACTCTGCTGAAAAGAAACATTATACCCTGAAATAAGGTGAGAATGGTTTCGTTGTGAATTCTGTTTCAAACTTCAGGGCGTGTCTGCAATTTCTTATTTATTCACATTATCTGATTAAGTATATTATTCAAACAATTTTTCATTGGTTTTGAATTTATAGCAATGTGCGTATTACGGACACAATACATTTTCGTATTTAATAGGTACACTACTATAATATTTTTCTCACTATCTGACTCGCACCAAGTTTTTAATACAGGACATTTCGTTTATTCAGAAAAGACTATGATAATCTAAATATCTATAAATTATTGTGATGTTGACGGAATACCTAGGGATAAGACAAACATACGGTGAACCTGGTTGGGCTAATTTCTGTGACTGAATTATTGAATGTGAGTGAAATAGTAAGGTAGGCGAGGTTAGTAACTAAACCACTAAACATTGTCAACGACAAAAGGTAAACCTGTGTATTATTATTTACCATATACATATATTAGAAACATATTTAGTTGGCTGGACAGTACAAGGTCATCGACAGCGAAGTCATTACAGTCGACACACAACTTGGTACAATTGCAGGAGCTGGGCGAGTAGTCTGCCATGGTTCATTTCGAACAGTATAAATATGCATTTAACTGTATTAGCATAATATTAACATAATCATTAGGTTTCTTGTGAGCATTACTTAAACAATGATATAATCGAAATGATTGACCTAATAGGTCGTAGTACCAGAATTTATGAGCCTAGCAACGATCATAATTTATGTTAAATACAATTGTATTAATCAACATTCCCTTTTGCGAAACCAACTTTTGGGTTATGCTTTAAACATACGAAATACCAAGCATCAAAAAATTTTAGTTCATGTAATGTAAGTTGTTTTGATACTCGTAATGTGATAATGGGAAGTTTGCAGACGAAATCTCATTATTGTAAAATCCGGCCCAATCAAATTATTTCCATCTTAATTTATCACAAAACACTGTCTATTTTATTTATGGAAGACGTGAGCTAGATTTGCTGCTCAGCTTCTTTCCCATTAATTTTTAATATTGAAACACAAGGGTAGCGGTTTACAATGAAGGGGTTTGGGGGGGGGAGTGTTTTACAGCTACTTAAAAGGTTGGTATTACAAAAATCTGGAGAAAATAACGCTTTATGGCTAATAACACTTTCGACTAGGTATTTCCGTCACGTTTTAGTTAAACGTTTTCATGTTATTTTTAATATGTAACCGTAAGAATAATGATATCTGTGCTGTGTACAACTAAAAATTTTTCTATATATATACTGGCATTTTTACAAGAAAACTGATATTTTAAAGAACAAAATTACGCTATTATTTCATGATTTCGTGTAGCATTTTCTATCCAACTTCACTTACAAAACTGGAAAAGGCCGAGTACATTGCAAGCCATTTATTTGAAGGTTTATCATATCGTTAACTCCAGTGAATGAAAGCAGATGGAGGAAACGGTAGCAAATTAAACTTCCAATATCTACTGCGCTGTAAAGCAATATAGAAACAGACCAAATAAATATAAAGATAAATGAGAAATATAAGGAATTGGGTCATTTTACAGCTTATTGTTAACTATAACGTGACAACCGAAGGCAGTTAGAACCACATGAGAGTATTCCTATCAGATATGTACATAATAAAGACATTCTGTGTAACTTAATATGATTATGAACGGCATGATTAGTAATACTACTAGCTGAATCGTAGACGTCAGCATGTGATACACGAAATTGCTAATTTTTTTTTCAAGTATGATATATTTGCCAACTGAAAAAAAAAATGGCGATACTTAGGGAACTTAGGTCACACGATATTCCGACTCAACGAGTGATCTAGTGAAATGTAGAAAAGGATGTTTGTGCAGTGCCGAAGCATACACTGTTCATTAGAAAACGATACTTAGCGACGACGCTTCACAGCTCTAGTTGTCTGTAGAAATACTGTTCTTCAAAACAATATCGGTCACCACACCAGACATTGATTTTCGGTATGCCGGCAGAAGTTAATGATGGTTCCCAGAGCAAATATTCTGATCTAATACTACAGAACATGAAAGATCCCGAAAGGAATTAGTCAATAACAAATAAAGGAAAATAAAATAAACATACAAAATAAAAGTCAAAATACAAGTAAATATGTTAAACTCAGGACAGTGCAACTAAGACAACATAGACAATACTGGGACGAAGACAATAATGGACATAAGACAAAATAACAACTATGACGTCACAGACTACAGACTCGACGACATAACATTGTTGTGTTGTCTTGTTGACTAATTACTAGGGACCCGTGTTTTTCGCGAAAAGAATTTTGCCCCACTTTGTTTCAGTGCCTTACGTGCACATCTGCAGTTCTACCTCGTGGTCAGCGATTGGATATTTTAACTCTCCCGAGCCTTGGGATTCTATCGGCAAATAACAGACGTGTGGTGTTGCAGGAACGTTATTGTAATTGGCTTAGTCGAATGAGATACGGCTCTTCATATAGACACGCTGCCAATAACCATGAAGCAGAATTGCGGATATGTACGTAAGGCACTGAAACAAAGTGGGGCAAAATTCTTTTCGCGAAAAACAGGGGTCCCTACTAATTACTTATGGAATGTTCCATGTTCTGATGTTTTAGTTTATAGTGCCAAATTTGGCTTGTTTTCTCATTTTTCATTTGTTTTTTTTTTCCTTAGTCTCATTCTAAAATTTCTGGGACGACAAAATATTGCATTGACTTATGTCCACAATAGTTCAGAATATTAAGTTGATCAACAGAAAAATGTTTGGAGCTGTATCACACTCACCTGCACTGCAAGTTTATATTTCCCAGCTTTAATGAATTGTGCAGTCACACCTTCATACTTCCTCATTAGTTTCCAGGTGCTGTTGTCAACAAGACCCCACTGATACGCCAGATCACTGTACTGTAGCATATTCACTGGATCCACGAGACCATCACCTATAGCCATACCTGTACAAACCGCAAACTATTGGTATCAGCTCTGAATATCAGTCGTGTATTGCCTATCACCATATCACTGCCGGAAGGCATTGAAAACAGAAACACATATTTTTACGAATTACTTAAAAAAAAAAAAAAAAAAAA
>PNEQ01088225.1:27124-43589 GCA_003012365.1 Medauroidea extradentata | reverse complement strand
TCGTGCCAATTTTATTAAGGGCTTGTTCCCGAGCTTTTTCAGACTGGTGCCAATAACTCAAATATTTTTTAACCAAAAGTTTTGAAAAAATTTGAGTCAATGTGCAATCACACGATGCACAATACTGTGGACGCGTTTTTTTTTAAATAATGTACCATTCGTCAGCAAAAAAATAATTTCCTTCATTTTTGCTTATTTTCACGACGAAAAACGTGGTACTTTGGGTAATGAAATGTAAAAAAACCGTTCAGTATAATTCTACAAAAAAAATTCAGCTACAAATTATAACATAAGTGTCAAAACTGTGCAGCGAAATTTTGATATAAGTATTAGGTAGCAATAAAAAAAATATTTTTCGAAATCACTGCAAAACTCCGTAACAAGGCCTTAAATTACATTTGCATTAATTAGATTTGCAAGACTGTACATTTGGAATAATATCATTTAGTTATCATTACTAGTTGTGATCGTAATTTTTAACAATGGTTTAAGCTCAGTATAAACACTAATAATGTGGAACAGAAATATTTGTTAAAAATTTATATATAAGCTATATTATTATTTCATAAATTTGTGCTCTGTTCTGCTGAAATTTATTGAATTTCTGATTTAAAATATTACTTGTATCATATTAAAAGTGTAGATGTAAATGTCAAAGTCAAGGTCATTTTGTGTGTCCATGTGTGTATGTGTGTATGTGTGTGTCCCTAAAATCTTTTGAACCAGCGAACCTAATTTCATCAAATCTAGCTCAGATATAGCAATTTGTAATCTAACTTGACTTTTATATATTTCGTTTACGCCATGTTTGTATTTTCAAAATGGCGGCCATTTTAACCTCTTTCGATCAAGCTAGATATCTAAGGAACCGTACTTTAGAATTTCATCAACCTTGGTACGCATATACGTTACTACATACAAAGTTGACTTGACTATTGTGTATTTAGTTCATACGGTGTTTATATTTTCAAAATGCCGGCCTTTTTTTGTATTTATAGCATAGTATCCCATATGTTAGGAAATATTTTTTTAGAATTTCATCAAACTTGGTATAAATATACTGAATACAATGCTGACTTTACTTTTGTGTAATTCGTCCTTCCTGTCTTCATATTTTCCAAATGATGGCCACATTTATATTTTTAGCATAGAAATACGTATCTTAGGATATATTATTTTCAGGATTTCATCATAACTTGGTTCAAATATACTGCATGCAAGCCTGACCTGACTTTTGTATATTTCGTTTAGCCATTTGTAATATTTTTATTTACCTTTATGATAAAATAACATCTCAGAAAAAATTTTCCCCAATTTATTAAACCGGGTACTCGCATATTACTTAGCAAGCTGATTTATCTTTAGTGTATATCGTGTTTCATACGTCTAAATCAATATTATCGTTTAATATTCCTAGATTACGTGAACGATTTTAACTTTCAGGGTTAATTTTGCACACACTTTGAGGAAAGTTGTGCTGGTAACGTCTTGATAAATTTGTATGTTTTTGTGGCAGTTGAAATTTTTCAACTTTATTTTTAGAGATGGGTCATCAAATAAATGTAGGAATTATAACTTGACTGAGAACGAAACAATTTTAAATATTTACCTTTCAGATTTATCTTCAATGCAGCACTTGGATTCCTGGTATGAATGGTATGGCCAAGAGCTGGAATGTATTTACCTGTAAATAACAACACTTTCTTCACTATTGAGATGGTTCTCATGTTAACTGAATTATAGCTGTAAGCATCGCCATTTTTTATTTTGCATTTGTACCAGATATTTTTTCCTTATTTCAGACGCAAAATGTGACTAAATTTGGTTCTATGAAATTTTTTTTATCTCTCATAGTTTTTGCGTAATGGTTTGTTAAAGTCATATTTTGCATTTTTCCGTTTTAAGGACTACACTAAAACCAACTGATACTGGTCTATCTAGTTTTTAGACTCGTTTTCAGTAATTAGGTCCGAAATTTTCTGCAGCTATGGAGGTTTTTAACAATAATGGGAATACATGAAATAATTTAAGCTTTTGAAACAAGGAAAATTCGGACTATCTTTGTATTGCAATTCATAATTTCACAGACGCTACGGCAGCAGCAATTTCGTTTGTAGCTCACCAGCATAAGATTCTCCAGTTATGAAGAAGTGGTTCTTCTGCAGCTCTGGGAACATTGTGAAGAACTGTATTAGGGCTGTGTACAGGTGTTCGCCCACCTCCTCCTGGTTGGTTACGTATCCTGAGTCATCATTCGTGTGGCTGAAACCTACGTAAAAGTAGAAGTAAAGTTAGTAGAAGCTAACAAACAACTGGGCTCAAATGTTTATAACATTGATCAAGCATTAAACATGTGTCAAGTGTCAGTGTACATAATGACACGAATTAGAGAAACTACGAAATTTCGTCACATCGCTACGCTTTGTCCCTCAAACTACATAGCATTAAAATATGCTAGTTTTGTCTTAGGCTGTAGCAGAGTGTGGTGCTTCACATATCAAACTCTAGCGCCGTAACAATTATGTTGGAGAAAAATTATATTAAGTGCCGAAATACGCTGTGGTAAGACAGTAATCATTAATAAGTTTGGCTTCCGAATATACAATGAGTAAAGACCTCACGGAAATAATTCATTCCATGGATAATATATACACACATGAAATAATCTGGCTGACCGTGCGAAAAATCCAACTGGGTTTCCGGTTGACCCCAGAAGCATAATATTACCTATGTGGCTCGCGAAACTCCAGTATTTATAATGCTCGGACGTTCTAATTCTCTCTGAGCATTCGAAAATGTCTCCGCTTTCCGGAACTAGAGTGTATTTTCCCTTGAAAAATGAGTGGTCTAATACGTTTTGACCACAATGTATAGTCCATATTCACGAATTACTCGATAGCGTGTACTCAGTATGATCCGAACTGTCGAACAACCACGTATTGACAGACTCGAGAACTGCAGACGTTTTGAGTGAATATCACTGATTGGCAGACACGTGCGAATTTCGCATTTTTGCTTGTCGACTCGGTAGAATTCACTGAGCTATTTCAACCGAACACATTTCGTAACGTTATTCGCTCCGGGCCTACGCATGTTGGTATGCCTGCATTATTGGATGGGAACTCTACAATTGATCTTATAGGTTTAAGGAGCTTCACACAAACTGTCGGCGACCAGCAAACGAAATAATATCACACATTAACTTGCAGACCATTCTGTAGTCAAGATAATAACGTGACATTTTCAGGTCTCCACTGATTGGGTGATCTCAACGCACCCGAGTGTGACACGTCAGCCAGCACCGTCAACAATCGTTATCTCAATGACCTGGGTCAAAAATAACAAAATTCTGCGAAGAATATTTGTACATTTAGAATCAATGAAATTTATATTTTATATAGTATTAAAATTGTGTAAGTTTTGAATTCTTGGTATAGCAAGTCTTTTCTTGTTTCCTGTACTAAGCATTACATTTATACTGTAATATATTTCGTTGTTTACATTTGAAATTAAATAAATTACATATATAATATAGTAAAAACACTTTCGTTGCCACAACAAAATTTTGTTTGAATATGATCCACTGCAAAGTAACTTTGTCGCAAAGGTAATTAGTTTGCGGTAAAGAAACATTTCCTCACAGCAAAGCAAATATGTTTTGTGTCACATTTTGGCTTATAAAATAATAAAGTTTCTTAGCAGCAAAGATAGTCATTTTTTCCACATAGAGCTTGTGATACAAATATCTTCACCACGATGATTACAAATACATTACCTTCACACTTATTCAGTTTTTGTTACTATTATTGTAACTTTTAAAACAAACATTTTCTTCACGGCAAAGTAACTTTGCAATTTGCAGTGGCTCATATTTAAACAATTTTGTTGTGGCAACGAAAGTGTTTTGCTGAGTGATACCCACTTGCTTGCCTTGTTTGTGAAATTAAAAACCTAAACTGTATTATTTTGTCTAAAATGAAATAAATATCGTATAAGGAAGTCACCTGTGGTCCAGGGTATTGTACCTCGAATGCAGATCTATTACTGGTTGCACGTAGGCACCTGCTTGTCCTGGAGGATGACGTATGTTCACTTTAAATTGAGCACTCCCCAACAATTGTAATAACCCAAAACTGTATTTTATCGGGGCCAAATATGTTAAATTTTAAAAGTGGTGAAACGTTTTGTTATAAAACAAATATTTAAAATATGTTTTACACAAGATTTTAAAGTTGTTGGGTGACTGTAGTCAGAGGTAAGCACTTATACTGAAACTAGTTAGTGGATCATGCTTCGGGTGAGGGCTACGGTTTAGTGAAATATACTTATAATATTGCGGTGGCTTTACTCTACACCTAATAGACTACAAATTACTGCAGAGTTATACTAAATAACTTAGATAGGAGGATAGCGGGTGTTTAGTTAGTTACATTCAGAATTATATTCTACTCTATGATTAGTGACTCTTTGGACACCTTCACCGTTAGCATGATGCCCGAGGCTGATGATTATGTTAGGCTATCGACGGATGGCAGCACGTCGTGGATCTCGACCCAGGACCATCCTGGCGAGATGGTGACGGCTGGAGGCTTGAAGGAGGCAGACCTGGTTTACCTGGTAACAGTGCGATACATCGGCTTGCTTGTCCTCAACATTGCGGCTCTTCGCGGGGGGAGGGGGGGGGGGGGGGGGGGGAATTTGCTATCTTCTTTCATTTCCCAACGCTGGCCTGATTACAGCCCGGACCTCTCTCGTCATGTCTGCTATACCACATCATAGCAATGTGCACTGGGTTTTAGTTTTACAGATGTTTTCGTATTAAAAATAGTAAATTTGGATGCAAAACTACTGAAAGAAATATTTAAGCAGTGCTCACTTTATCGCAAATAGCCCATATGAGGCTCTGTAATGAAGAAGCGCCAGAATAAGATGGGCTTTGGCGGGAGGCGAGTGGTGTGACCATTCAAATGTTTGTTAGAATTTAATTTCTTGTGTAGGGGATTATCAGTATGAAAACTGTTTGGAATGTAAACCTATAAAAGAAAATCACAATTTGTTAATCTGCAAGTGTACTTACCCGTTCCAACAGGACTGTCGATAAATATGATGGAATGATTCTTGTGCCAGGAATACGGATTCCTTATTAAGGTTGCTCCATCTTGAGCCACGAAGAACGGTCCTACCTCCATGAAGAGACCGTAGAGAGACGATGCCCCAGGACCTCCTTGAAGCCACAGTAGGACTGGGGCGTTATCATAGTCTTTCTGGAAATACGAACGTCAGTGATTCACTGAGAACAATCAGGGAACTCTCGCTCGTCTGTTCGCTGTATAACATTTCAAAGCTAGCACGATTCTCTTACATTACTTATTGTTTTTCATCTTGTGACATGATGCCCAACAGTTAGGCCGGGTCTCAAATAAAGAGTGTGTTCACGCTCACTCCACACTCTCACGCTCGCCCACTCTGGTTCACTCTTCAGTTAAATTGAGACAGCCACCCTCGGATGCACCCTCAAAGCACTGCAGCCTAGCGTGATAAAAGGAAAGCTGAGAAAATACATGAGTGCAGAAAACTCACAGTAAATGTTTTCCACATTTTCCAGTTCCACTTTTAGGTTATGGTTTGAATTTGAAGGAAAACAAAGATGTCTTCCCGCAGAGTGGGCGAGAGAGAGCATCGTCGCTCACTCTGGCTCACTCTCCCTTTCGCCCACTCTCCCTCGAATTTGGGACAGCAGAGAGTACACTCTGTGACGTCAAGAGGGTGCGAGAGAGTGCTCTCGTGGCTATTTGAGACACAGCCTTAGAGCCAGTGATTTTTGGTGAAGAAAATTTTGTATCACTTTGTTTCAATGCCTTATGCGAACATTTTAAACTCTGTTTCATGGTTTGTGATAGGATGTTTTTAACTCTCAGGGTCTCAGGGTTCTATCAGCAAATCACAGACGTGTGGTATTGCAGTAACCTTATTTTGGCACAGTTAAATGAGCGACGCCTCTGCACTAGTACATTCTGCCAATAACCATGAACAGGGCGGCAGAAATTCACGCAAGGCATCAAAGCAAATTGTTTCAAATACCTTTCACCAAAAATCACCGGCTCTACCAATGGTACAAAACCACAACTGATAATTGAAAACGTTTGCCGTATACCTGGCGATTAGTGCATTCCGTTATTATCTGGAAAGTGTTTTGTTTTCTTTCGTATTTTAACATACTCACAGATCAATGTATAGTCAGAATACACACACACACACACACACACACACATATATATATATATATATATAATATGAACGCCTACTTCAAATATGTTACGAAACAGAACAAGGATAAGGAAAATGACAGTTTTAAAGCACTACTTCCATTTTGATCGGCTATTTCGAGCGACGTTTTGCTCAGTATTATTTGAATGGAACTATAACTATTTCTAAATACGAACTAGCAGGCACGAGTTGTATAATTTTATTGGTGAAAATTCTGTGGCGAAGTTCAGTGCACATTCCTGTCTTGTTTTTGCATGCACCCAGTTAGTACATTTTTAAGTACGGCAGGCTGGATTGGTAGATTTTAGTTATGTAGAAGAGCTTAGAAACAGTGTTAGAGAAAAATGTTAGAGATAAAAAAAATTCATAAGAGCCAAGTTTAGCAACATTTTGTGTCTAAAATAAGAAAAAAATGTATGGTACAAATAAAAAATAAAAACATAGCGATGAAAATTGTTGTATACCGCGCCATTAAGGTCTCTACACATCGCAAACACACTTCTGTTAGAAGATATGAGTTGTTTGTAAGTGAATACTTATTGAGTATGTAAAGTTCTGATCACACGAGAATTTTTTTTGAACCTGCGTTAGGGAACTAACTTCATACTTTAGGGAATATGCCTGAACATTTTCTGAGGTTTAGGGTTGTACTTTTATGTGAATTTCTTTTCAGGCTAATAAAGAATGTTTTAATTTCGTAAACCATCCGGCGAAATCTGACGCCCTCCACCGTTCACTCTAACATCTTTCCGGCCGTAAGTACAATCAGAAAATTAAATCAATTTGGACCACACATCTAGCTCCCAGTATTTGTAACAAATTGTGAAGTGACAGCAACAAATACAAGTAGTAACACAACTGCTAGTTCCACACCTGTTTGATTTACTATCAACCTTTATTTAATAGTGTCATTTATATTACTAGGAAACAATTATGGCTGCGCTAGTCTTCAATATAGTAGTCAATCAGACTTGAGGTCCATGTATGGAGCCTGGAACAGTCAGTGCTTACTTGCTGCCTATTCTTACTTACTTACCTACAGGTGCTAAGTTTTTTTCTCGACATTTGCAGAGACAATATATACGGGAACACTTGTGCCTAGATTTTGTATTATTGTTCTATTTTTTTTTTTTTCACAGATTATGGAGTGCAGAATGGTGCTAATCTGAATTGTGATGTATTGTTAATTTGTATTAATGTTTGTGGTGTATTTTAATGTGTTTGTCATTTTATACTGACATGTATTATATATATATATATATATATATATATATATATATATATATATATATATATATATATATATATATATATATATATAGACTTGTTCCACAACCCCAGCGATTTGTTAGCTGGCATGGGATCCATGGAACGTAAAATAAAAAATAAAAAAAATAAAAAATCTAGGACGTTTACTGAATTCCGCGAATCAGATTAATTGCGTGGAGGAAAAATCTTAGCGCACTAGGCCCTAAGCTTTGGTATTTACGGCTCCGTCCATGACACATAGAATTTTTTTACGTACGTTTTACAAGGAAACCACTTGGAAATTAATTTACCAAAAGAAACCTTTGATAGGCTATTTTCACATTCCTTTTAAAACATACAATTTTACGAGAATAACTTTTGTCTGAAACTGTTTATGGTATAACTAGTGATACGAACACAATACAATCCACCCAGGTCTTGGATTTTTTCTCTGTCATAGGGAACATGGTAATGCGAAAAATACATTAGTGACAGTTCAAAGAACGGTTGTAAAATTTACAAGAAATTGTTTCTAAAAATGACTAGTTAAGTGTATTTCCAAGTATGTTCTTGTACATTTTTAGAGTAATTTTCTATAATCATACGAAAATATACTCGTGATGAAATCTTTCTACAGTTGGGTTTTGTGGTACATAATGTTCGCCAGCATACTAAAACATCTACATGCGATTTGACAGCAAATCAAAAGATTAACAGCACATAATTAGCCGCACAAGCATTTAATTATAAGTTGGTGCAAAATATTTTTAAAATTTATATTTTCCAGTGAAAATCTTATCTATGTTAACAAATAAAATAATTAAAAACCGCAACTGTGCTGAAAATTCTTAGTAGAAATATTATCTTTCTTATAAAATCACATGCTTGCAAGCAAACGCGGATTCAGAGTCAGTGTTTCACCCCCCCCCCTTCCCAAATAAAAACTGTCCCATTTATAAAAATATTTCTTGCATGAAAAAAAATACAATATATTACTAACAAAATACTTTCAAATATAGATTTCTTTAATTTTATTTTAACTATAAAATCATTACTGGACGAAGCACTCTTTATAAAATTACGAACTGAAAATCTGGAATATAGATTTCACGATGGAAGCATTGAACATCCCATATCCAAACATGAATTCTGTATCTGCTTTTGCACACAAGTATGTAGTTTTACAAGCAGTTTGTCCGGCTAACAAGTTTTCCAAGGAATTTCAATGCAAAAAGCACAAAAAAAATTAGCATCTACGCTGCTCGCAGGTGGCTTACTTCGGCCGGGAAGAACCAAAAGAAGAGGTTGGAGTCGTGCGTCTTGTTGACGGTGAAGAAGCCAGAGAAGCTGGGCACATCGTCAGGGAAGGGTTGTCCTGTGACCTTGGAGAGGTTCCTGGCCTCCGGTATGTTGCCTGCCTCTATGTAGCTGGTGAGGAGCAGCTTTTGTCCCGCATTTAGACCCAGGTACTCCCTGGGCCGTTCCTCTGAGGGCTGCCTCAATAGGAAGCCTGGGTATCTGAGACCAGCCGCCGGTCCTAACACTGCCAACAACAACAAATACAAAGCATTGTACGACATAGTAACAGAGCACTACCACTCTCAGTTTGGTCTGAATGCACTGTAGCGACTCCACTTGTGATAAGACGACGCGATAAACAGTCCACTCGTACGGACATGCTCTATCACAAAACAGGTATTTGACTTGTCGCGTATCACGTGCAGTTACACTCATCTGAATCGTAACAAAAAAGTGACTATCTTAAATTTTCAGTGTGCAAAAAGTAGAAATAAATCCAATTCCCCCGTATTGACTGATGTCCATAAACGATTCATGCCCATAGCGATAAATTGTTAGCTTACATGCCAGCTTAGCTCTGGTAGCTTGTGATGTCACATAAGCATATTGAGATAGCTCACGAACTCTTCGATTTGCCGTCACATCTGTCTGACTTAACAAGTTCGCCACGGGCCCCACACCGGGTCCAGCAACTACTGCCAGTACTACGAATTTTTAAAGTCCTGACTTGTTTCGTTCCCTTCAGTGCATTTTCTCTTTGCTCTTGCATTCACAGTATGTTCAGTGGCTGCTGATCCGACGTTACACTTAAACTGGGAGCAGGGAATTAGGTAATTTTATTCCTATAATTTTGTTACTGGCTCAGATTTCTACGGGGAGTGTCTGACTAATTGTAAACGAACTATAATTCTTACTTCAAAATACCGCATCTATAACCTCTGTGTTTTACTTATCTACAGATACATTTAAAATATTTTGCTGTCCCTACCTGTTCCAGATGGCACATTTATAAAAATATCTGTAAATAAAATTCGTGCTGCTATAAGCCAAAATTTAATTCGCAAAAATGTCTGTTATTTATTCCAATAACAATGACACACATATGCCTATTTAAAGACGGAAATAAATAAATCTTCATGTGAGCAAATTTTATCAATGTTAAAAGACAAATTGTTCTATGTAAACCAAAGTCAACTATGGCACATGTTCAAATGTAATTACTATACTACAAAAAATTAGGTGAGATTATAAAGTACTGTTCATTAATTTACACGAAGTTAGTTGAAAATGTACAGGAAGTGATTGTACATGTACCAAAATTGTTTTATGTAAATTTATAAGCCTATTTAAGAAGTTACATAACTATTTGTAGCATTATAAACAATTATGTTGAGAACCGTTTTATATTTTTATTGTCAACTGCAAAATGAAGTCTGCAGCGTAGATAAAGTCTGAAAATTTTGACCAAAATAAATGACAGTGCACGAATTTTCTAGCTTAGATATTTTACCACAATACTGAGCATTTAGCAATAGGACTAAACAATTAATACTGTCAAGTTTGGTTACTTCAGTAATTGTTTGTATAAATTCAATATGCATGTGAATCAACAGACGTGGGATAGTTTTTACACTATATTAACTGAATGACAGTAACATAACTTTGAATAATCATTAAAATTTGTTTTAAGGTAAATACTAAATAGTGGTTTTATTTTTAAAATGTACAAAACGAGTAATTATTATCTAGTAAGAAAACAGTATCTAGATTTACTTGAGTATTTTTCTATTTAACAAAACATAACCAATTACCTTGCCCTTGTCACTGCTCTGGCAGTACAACTGCTTACCAAAATGAATGTTCATTCATACACTCTACTTCTAGAAGGACACTATCTATGAACAAGGTTTATGTGCCGCTTTAGCTTTTGAAAGGATAGTTCGTAATAGGTGGTCATTCAGTGTCAGTAAATAAGCAAACTTAAGGTAACTTTATCACATTTAATATACAGATGATCATAACGGCAATGGAAACCGATCATTTAATTGTATTTACGGTGGAATAAACTCTTCATTAGCTCGGTGATAAATTTGTAATAGCCTACACCTGCTTTCAACTCTGATATGCTTTTCTTGCTCAATTGTTGAACATGATGACAAATAACAATCAGTGGTTTAGTCATTCAAGTAGAATATTAACATATGGGCAGAACATGTTTTATTTTTTATATTATAGCAGCTGTACGAGTAGTGTATTATGAATATGTAATAATGTTAATTTCAGTTTTGGGCTAAAAGCTTGGGTTAAATGTAAAATCGAACATGGCAACCTAGACTGAGATAGGAAGTTTACATTAAAAATTCTTCTTGCGATACAATTGTTCCGAACAAGTTTAACTCACTTCGATGGCATTATCTAAGATTGTCTCTCATCGATAAATCGAGAAGGTAAGCTAGAATCAAGCCATGAACGGCAGAGTTGAGCTGATATAGAGCGCAATATGTTGTGTTTGTTGTTGTTGGCAGTGTTAGGACCGGCGGCTGGTCTCAGGTACCCGGGCTTCCTGTTGAGACAGCCCTCAGAGGAACAGCCCAGGGAGTACCTGGGACTAGACGCGGGACAAAAGCTGCTCCTCACCAGCTACATAGAGGCAGGCAACATACAGGAGGCCAGGAACCTCTCCAAGGTCACAGGACAACCCTTCCCTGAGGATGTGCCCAGTTTCTCCGGCTTCTTCACCGTCAACAAGACGTATGACTCTAACCTCTTCTTCTGGTTCTTCCCCGCCGAGGTAAATAAATATCTTTCACGAAACAAAATGAACAGGCATTTGGCACTGTGGTATAACGTTGTACTGGCATTCAGGATAACCAGAGTTCGATTCTTAGTTCTGCTATACTGATTTCGTTTTCTCGTAGTTTTCTAAAATATGCCTAACAAATTCCGGGATGATTACTTATTAAATTCAGTAACAGATTATTTTTTATTTTTGAATAATGTATCCTTTTGTCCAGTTTCTAATTATCTTGTGTTAACGAAATATTTAGAGAAGTAATTTGCCTAGGAAATACTGTTATGTAAGCATTGATATGTGTTTCAATTTCTCGGAAAATAATAAATGCAACTGGTTATAATTTTAATTGGAAGTGTAAAAAAATGAATATCTTCGGATTTTTATTGTTTTTAAATTGTAGCTGAATAAATTTTTAAAAAGTACAAATTTATAACTAGTCATCGAAATCAAATAAATTTTAATAAGATTTCCTGAGAAAGAGCTGGGAAAAAATAAATTTATGTTTGTAGCTAGCCATCTTGAATTATATTTATTGAATAATATGACTATGCCAGCACATTAATGACTTTATAAGAATAATAAAACAACTATTTCAACTGGGAAATACAAGTATACAGATATTAAGGCTGAACCCTGCCCGCTTACCATTTGCCTCATTGTCGCTACGGACAAGACTCTAAACTGGCGTCAGACTTGAAGTCTTGACCTCGAGGACACCTCTTAACTTCGCATATCTACCTACCAAAGAAGCAAAGACATGGCCGTACCATAAAATTGTTTCCGGGGAGGGTTTTGAACTGTAAGAGCAAACTTTCAAAACCAGACACGTCCAAAATATATAGTTCTAGAAGAATGTAAGAAAAGTCGTAACTTATAGTAACTAAGAAGAAATATTACTTTTTACACGTTATATGCATTTAGTTTATTGCATCTGAATTTACACTTGTGTGTAACACACCTTGTTTATTTAGAAAGGGTCTTTAACTCATTTTCGGATTTTGGACGTGTCTGGTTTTGAATGATTGCTCCTCAATTACGATGGTAGTAGGCCTATTAATAACTATATAGTTTTGATGTTTTTGAATATTGACATAGTAAATATTTTAATCTGGCTATTGTCTAAATATGTTTTTTGTAATAGTTTGAATATATTATAATACTAAACGTTTAAGAAGAAAAAATTCAATTGGTTTTTTTGAGGGGGGTGAACCCCTAAAACCACCGCCTGAATCCGACCGCATGTGATGCAAACCTCCGGAAGAAAATATTCATGCGTAGTTTAAAAATGTGTTGTCGTAAATTTATCTGGCAATTTAATTGTTTTGCTGCGATTTTCTTTGTATTTGGTGGTAAAATGCAAACCTATTTCGCCACACAATGATTTACGCTTGCCAGTGTTTCTAATATGAATAACTGTTTGTTGTTTCTGAAAGCGGATATTCAACTGCTAGCTTGGTTCTCGGGTTTACTTATTGGCGCAGTCCACTTCACTACAGAGATGTATTCTGTATTTCAGTTACGTAAGTTAACTTTTGATAGCTCTCTTCTCAGAAAGCTGGACGTAAACAATATTGTAGGAAACTTTTTTAAAGGAAATACAAGAGCATTACATCTGCGTTTAAAGAAATATTTTTTCTCGGAGAGCACTGTTACAATCTGTCGTTTGTAACATAGGTAGACTTGCACGGCGTTCATTAAACATTAGTTCTACAGAGAAGTCGCTGACTGCATTGGGCTCATACACTATGCTGAGTTCAGAGTTGGCAATATTATCCATTCCTCTACGATACATTCGTCACCTTGGACGAGATAGTTAATACTGATATTGTAATATTGAAATACATTACTTACAAACATACTGCATTCATTTTACTGTCGTGCCACGTTTAAATAACGTACGTATGACTTTCAATTTTTGGGCTGAATTTTTTTTAATTTATATATTTTTTAAGTTGGTTCTGAATGTGATTACCTGTCAGCTCAAGACAGACATAGCATATTTACCTCAATAAAAGGCTGTAAATAATAGAATAACGGAATTCGTGCAATTGTGAATTTTAACATCCAAATACTTATAACGTCTTAGTTCAGCCAGAATTGTGGATAAAAGTGAAAAACGCTTGGTCTTAGTTTGACAGTTATTGTGTACAACACTTCGGTACATTTTGCTTACCGAATTATCTTATCTGGCACAATTAGTAAGTTTCAAGGTCTCTGTATTTTTCAGTTATCGTTATCACCACATAAATTTTTTAAAGACTTTATCTCATGCTTTAGACTATAGACACTTCACATCCATTAATTGAAATTAGGCTACGAATTTGTACTTGAAATGTACCTTGTTTAGAACAAATGTTAGGTATAACCACGGTATTTCCTATGAAATAAATGTATACTAAAAATATTTCCTTACTAAATCATGTACTTGTTATCTTATTTCAATGTTAAATACACGATAGACTTTTACCAAACTATATAAAATCCACGCCATTGGACGAATATAATATGTAGCACATGAAACTCACGTTGTTCAGTTTTGTCGACGATACTGTATATATTGCTTACGCCTCCATCGTATGAACGCATTATGCAACATAAATTCCATATTATATTCGTAAATGAATTGCGCAAAAATGATTTTTACCATTGGTTCTTGCAATATGTGTGGTTAAAATTTTATTGGTTATCTTACGTTAATAATTTATAAAGATTTCTTAATTAATACTACAGTAAATGGATGACAAAATTGATACTAAAACCAATGACCGGATGACTAAGACCAATGGACGCTGGGTAAGTAAATGAATTGATTGCCGAAGTAATAAAATGTAACCCTGTTAGCTAGAGAAATCTTTACAGCAACCTGTAAAATAAACTTCACCTTACAAATGTGTAAATGTAGACATGTTTATTTTCGGGCTTACTTTCCGGCTGCGACATTAGCAGTCATACAGTAAATATTTTCACCGTTTGAGTTTGCATACATTAGAAACTAGGGGTGGGCGAAGCTTCGAAATTTCGAAGCCGAATCGAATATTTTCATTATTCGATATCATATTCGAAATAAAAGTTTTACTTCGAACTTCGAAAATATTACCACTATTTTCTGGTGGTTATGTCATCTTAAAAATTGTTGTTATTTGGCCAAAACTTGAAGATGGTGTCGAATTCACGTCATTATAAACGTTCAAAGATTTTATTTGAAACTAACCACACACATTGGCTAGTGGAACATGAAAACATAACCTTAATAGCGTACATACAAAGCAGCCAAAACGGCCGAAACTAAACCGTCAAAACTAATTTCATTCATACGATAGGGAAACCACATCTTATATAAATAATTTTTGTTTAGAGCCCGAGATTTTTAATCTTCGAAACTTTCGTTAAACGCTGCTAATTTTTGTAGCAACAACATCTGCTATATCAATTTGTGCCTAAATACAACTTACAGTGATTATTATAGATTATGCAGCAGAATATTTTTTAACTAAATGATCGTGATATTGCACTCAATGCGATGCAAGCCGTAATTAGAAAGGAAACAAACAGCCTATGCCGTGTCCATCCATGTTTACATCATGTGCGCCATTTCGAGTGGCCTGAGTCGCGTGCCATACAGCCACCGTGTCATAGCACATGCACTAAGGAAACGTACCGGTGCAGTGCATAATTATTTATGCACTTCAAAGTAATAATTTAAATTTACGCAACACGAGAGGCGGATCAATTAAAAACAAATGTAATACTGCTGGCCCACTGACATTTTTGCAAGTGAAGTTGTGTGTCGATCACGTAATGACCATGGCCATATTGCGACCACGTTCAGAGATGCGGTATTCAGACGAAATCAGTACATACTTACGGAAACTACTTCGGATCTACTCGATAGAGAGTAAATCGGTCGGAAAAGTCATGAGTTGATTGGAACAGTGTAGATAGCAGTAAGCAGACCATACAAAGGAAAGCGCGCGTAAAACGTAAACAAACACTCCCGCGTGTGTAAATAATAGAAAATATATTATAAGGCAATTTGAATGCATGTTCACGGAAAATACGATGTCTGATCGTATTATTTTTATTGAAAAATAAGTCTGGAGCAGTTTATCAAGTAAAAATATTGCCAGAGTACGTAATTCAGGTATGGAATAAATTGTTATTATTTGTACGCAATTTTAATGCTACAAAACTATATTATACTAGCACAAAAGGATAACGTGACCAATGCTACCCAGCAGGAATATTCCAGGTCGGTTTCCATAAGCACCTCGTGAATACAAAGTAACGAATGTCACTACGTAGAAGTAGACAACCTGGAAAACTATTTTTGCAATTTTCTAAAATCAACTAATGGAGCCAAGCACTTCAGATCTGAATACTCGGCCACCTGCCAAAAAATCCATGGCCATTATTTGATTATTTTTTTTCTAAAAGTGTCAGCGGTAATAAAGAAACATGCAAAACATGCAAGAAAATATTCAAAATTCCAACAGGTGCTTCATAAAGTAATTAAAAAATATACTATTTTAGGATCTGTTAAGTTTTATAAAATCAACTGAATTTTTTTTGGGATTTTGTGATTCTTTTAGGTACCAATACAACCCTACAGAATCATCTGAAACAACATCCTGAGCAATTACATAATTCCACTAAAAACATTTTTTTTTGCAAATCACTACAAAACTCTCATTTTTTACTCAATTTATAATTAGCCTTCAAGGTAAGTTCCTAACAGTGTAAATTATTTTGCATTGTATATTTGTTAAAAAATTCAATTTACTTGATATTCGATTCGATATTCGATTCGAATTCGTGAATATTTCAACATATTCGCTTCGAATTCGCTTCGAAATGAAA
>PNEQ01088225.1:0-27024 GCA_003012365.1 Medauroidea extradentata | reverse complement strand
GAAACACGAATCATTGTGGTCGAATACCTGCAAATGTGGTGGCTAACTTTCTCGGATGTATGACAGCTTTTGTATTGTTAGCTTCCCTTCCCCTTAATAGTTAGGTTGCCAGCATACCTTTAATGCTTTTAAAAGTTGTTTCTGAAATACGTCGTCTTGTGGTTTTCCCTTGACCTTATTGTACGTGGTTCTGTACTGTCAAACTTGTTATATAATATATTAAGCCGAAAATTTCATTTGCAAACAAAAAGACTGTGTAAGCGAATGCAATGCTCTTATTGAATGTAATTATCTAGACGTGCCATCTGGAGTGACTGTGAAGAAGCAAGAACCGGTTAGTACGTAAATTTGGCCGCATTTATTACACGATTTGTAAAATCTAAACATTATTTACATCACTTTCTTTCGTACGTCAAATGAAGTGATGCTATTTTGATGATCGCATAACAGCGAGGTTTTAAGGGAGAGAGATAGATTCTAAATTTTATTTATTGATTTTCTGCAATATCTTTTGTTTAAAAACATATTTAGTAAATGTGGCAATATCGTGACATACAGATGTTTGTGATAAATGTTGGAGACCATAATAATGATCACCTTATAGTGAATTTGTAATCATTCTAGAAAGTTAACCTATAATTCTCTTGCAATGATTCTGCTCAATTAATTAATGAAAGATTCAATAATTTTTTTTGCCAAGCAGTTTATGAAGAATATATCCTATGTTTTGATTAAGAGAAATTTTTTTGATTATACAACTTGAATTAATGTTATGGCTCGAAAAATGAAAATACTGGAAAATTATCTAACACTCACCCTTAAGGTGGCTTCTGATATAAGTTGCAATTGTGTGAGTGAGGCACATATTCGATGGGACACTACGGACGCCGTCAAAAGGCGTATGTGTGCAGTATCGCATCTGCTTGCAAGTAGCTCAACTAGCGCACAAGGAAAGCTTTGTTATCATTATTTTTCTTACGGAACTTAAAAGGCGATTACGTAATTTTAAATGTGGAAAGTGTGGTTTAAATTCAAATTCATGTGTCTATATGTCGGCGTTTTTCGGATGTGGTTATTATTTTTGTATAGATAATACTGTCTGAGATGGCAGTTATAAAGACGTTAATTTAAATATAATGGGGAAGATTCTGTTTTTTTTTTTTTCATAGATATAGCCTACAATTAATGTACTGCACGTTAAGTGGCTCAACAACAAAGGGATAATCACAATTTGCTACAACACAATTCAAGCACCGGTTGGTACAATGTAAACGTATTTTAATCGTAAACCCATATCATGAAAGACAGCGGTTACGAGCTAGAAACTACCAAAAAGTGCAAAGTTATGCCTGTTTTCAAACATCCTGTACACTTGGTGATAGCAAATTATATTATTGAGCGTATTTAAATGTTTAACTTATTTGTGTGTGGAGATGGTGAAATTTCGCGAATTCAACGACCTGCACGCTTGAATAAAATATTATATTAATACTCAAGTCCCGACCATTTGTCCAATAACTGCTACTCAGTGGAACAGCAGACAATGAACTAATGGGTGGGGCTTGAGTATGTATAGTACAACAGGTCATTGAATTCGCGAAATTTCACCATATCTATTTATGTGTTAATTTTGTAAGTCTTCTGTCTATGTTGTTGACCGAATTTCACACATCATTTTACCAATTTCAATGGCACTATGTCATGAGTTCATGAACTAATAGTCACGTTAGTACCTGTTGTGTATCATGAAACTGGTGTAGTACAATTCGTAAACAACTGCAAACTGCTAAATAATACGTATGTAATCACTCAGCCTATAGGATGTTTGACAACATACTATATTTTTCTTCTTTCGAGACTTCTGATGCGTAATGGCTGTGTTTCCACACGTGGGTTTATTTATGCACAAAGTATGTTCACGAAGTACTCACCTACCCACTACAAATCCGTAATAACATATGTTTATTTACAGCCTGTATATTGGAAGTAATACTGGATAGTCCGAATGCCTTGACAGTTTTCCCTGCTGACATTAGTTTAGGTTTTTTTTTTTTCAACATCTGAGTACGCTATAACCGAATTCTTAATGTGGGTTGTAATATGGTGATCAAATTAGGGTTCGTCATCGATATGAGTCTACAATGTGTCGATAACTGGCATCCATGTTTCCAGGAGGACTACGAGAAGGCTCCAGTTCTTCTGTGGCTCCAAGGAGGTCCTGGAGGATCGTCTCTCTATGGTCTCTTCATGGAGGTAGGACCATTCTTCGTGGCGGATGATGGAGCAACTTTAATAAGGAATCCGTATTCCTGGCACAAAAACCATTCCATCATATTTATCGACAATCCTGTTGGAACAGGTACGGCATACATAATTCATATCAGTAGATTCATTTTGGAAAAAAAAACTTCATAACGGTTTACAAAATGCTACCATTAATATTTTGCGTCAGTAATAATAGGCTGAACGCCATACTAATTTCTAGATAATCTTTGTAGTCCATTACTGAGAACCCGAGAATGTTTGCAGCAATGAACATCTCATGTTTCATGTATCGTAAAATAAGTAAAAATTTTCTGTTCTTGACATGAGTGTGTTTGTGATCTTTGAATGTGTTCGTATTGTAAACACAACAGTTTTTTTTACAAACGTCATCGTGGACGAATGATGCCGTATTGCAGAAAAACCAACAATAATAAAAAAACAAAAGAAGAAAAATAAGTAAGCTATAGTCAACTTTCATAAATCATCTGTAAGATGTTTTATGTATGTAGGCTACAGCTTACTAGCTTTCTTTCCTTTATATATTTTTTTACTGTGGGGTTTCCTGCAATACGTCGACATTCGTCCGCAATTGCGTATGCCCAACAAACTATTATGTTAATGAGTGTGAATAAAGACAAACTTGTAGCCTCGTAAACCAGTTAAACGGGAGAGGATTTTCGTAAATTAACTGTGCGTTTCTTTTCAAAATATTGGTAAATCTACAGAATATTTGCTGAACAGTGTGATACTGACGTACAGGTTTCAGCTACACGAACGACGCGGGCTACGTGACTACAGAGGAGCAGATAGGAGAACAGCTGTACAGCGCGATGGTACAGTTCTTCACAATGTTCCCGGAGCTGCGCAACAATGACTTCTTCATATGTGGCGAGTCATACGCTGGTGAGTTGCACACATGCCGAGATATTCACAAAGCTGTTTCTGTCAAACTAACTGTTAACTCTTAAAATATAACAGCTTTTGTTTCTTGGTAGCTACTTTTCTAACGTTTTTGAGTCTGTGCCATCTGTTGAAAAATTAACGCTGTGGTTTGATTAGTAGTTTAGTATGGTTTGGTTGAAGCACGTGAAGCATGTTACGTAATTACGTATAGGCGGTTCGGAATAAAGTGAGCACTCGAAAAAGCCCTGCTAAAGATCTATTTCCAGCCAATTCGTATCTTTCCGCGTGTAACGGCTAACGATGGGAAAAGTCTAACCTCCTGGGACACGTCACTTTATATTTGCGCGTGTAAGATAAATTGTTCAGTCGATAGGTACATACATAGTTTGATAAAAAAGAAGTTAAATAATTATACAAAATAGAATTACATCGCTGTCGGTTGAATTTGTTTCAATATTGTTGTATTTAAATACGAATAAACACGGAACTATATTGTGTTATTTCGTTGCCAACCATACAAGCAGCAAGGCAACTATAGTTAATATAGAATTATATGCAGTAACGGCTAGTGATATTTTTCAAAGGTTAAATTTTTAGTGTTCACATTATTCCGAACGGCCTATACTCAGTCAGCTTCTTTAATTATTGAAAACTCACTAAGTTACTATATATATAATAAGGACGTGTTTTTATTGGTAATTATGTGATTAGTAATTTAGAAATATTTTTAGCGGTATGATATTAATAACTAGGTACAAGTGCTAGTTGGAACATGTGCTAAATGTACAGTACATCTTGGTGCAAAATATTCTGAAGGATACAGTACACATTTGCCTTTAACAAACCGTCAAAATAATAGCGTCACCCCTACAAGTCTCAAAGAGGTGATCTGTTGGCGATAAGACTAAACATTTGTTCAGTGACTTGCGTCTAGAGGCTAGGAGGAGGTATGATGCGCTTGCTGCGTCGTCCTTACCTCTTCTACATTGCAAGGACTCAAGACACATTACATACTGTATGTACACACAGGCGGCACCTTAAAATATGGTCCATGAATACTCCTGCTGCAATGAACATACTGGACTGGTACATTCTAAACCAACTTAAATATTTGAATGTGTTAGTAAAGGTTAGAGCATGCCAGGGGCCATAACGGGACTGGCCACACGTTGCTATGTATAACAATTAAGTTTTTCGTTTAAGTGTTACTGTGTCCGTGATGGATAGGCCCCATCCATCTGAAGTCATTGCTTTAACCTTGACTTTCATCAACTGTAGTCTCTGTTCGTTTGGTTCACGTAACTTGCATATGTTTGCAGGCAAATACATTCCTGCCCTTGGCCACGCCATTCACGTGAAGAATCCGAAAGCTAAAGTGCACATAAATTTGAAAGGTAAGAATTTTTAGTCTATTCAATGAAAAATCTGTAGCGAGAACTGAAAGGAGAATAATCAGCTTGACATATTGCTACCTTAGCGAAAATACATCACTATCTACCCCAAAGTTGGATAACACGACAAAAGTGGTTGTATGTCGGACTGATAAAAACTGAAATCTCGCGAAACATTCAGAACATTAAATGCCACCAAGGAGTGCAAGACCAATGCTGACGGACTATCTCTTTGTGTTACCAAATTGAATGGCGCCATATTGCAGTCCTTTACATGCTTTGTCCTTGGCCAATGTTTTTTTTTATATATATATATATAATTCGTCCTACCCCACCACGGCTAAAGTATACAACCCTATCTTCGCCTGCGATATGTCAGCGTTAAATTTGATCATGTAACAAAAGAGCAACGTAATAGTCTAGTTATTTTGTTACGTCTTTGAATGCAACGCGTCGCACGAAACAAACTAAGGACAAAAGTGTGACATTAAAACTATCGTACCTAAAATTATTGAAAATATATTTAATATCTGGGCTGAAAACCCTACCAAAACTTCGAATTTCAAGTATCTGGAGACACCTGTGTGCAGTTTTTCTTAGCTCCAATTCGCTGTAGTCCTGATATCCCAAATGTCTCCATTAAATCCCATAAACTGAACCAACTCATACGTTTATGGATATCTGTATTCCCCATTACCAAAATTTAATTAATCCATTAAATTTTGCTGTATTTTCTCTTTATAACTATAACTTGGCGATTAGGTATGCTGAAAGACTATCTGCGAATCTCAGACGTATGGTGTCGCAGTAACCTATCATAATTGTTGTAGTTACATGAGAAATGTCTTCTTTCCAAGACACGTGGCCAAAAACCAAACGATTTCAACTAATACTCACTTAAATCATTGAAATAAAGCGAAAAACGGATGTCTCCACCTATAAGGCTCAAAGCAAAATGACCGTGATCCAAAATAGTCCAAATATTCACACTAGTAGACTCGCTCTCGGAAGTGACTTCTGAATGTGCTGTTTGTTCCGTACGGTAAGTGCGAGTTCATGAGTATTTGTCGTTCGGGATAAAGTGAGTACTATAGATTTAACCTTTTAAATAATTCACTAGCCGTAATTGCATATAATTCAACATTGCCAATAGTTGCCTTACAACTTGTAGGGTTTGCATCGAATTCAAATGTAGTTCGGTGTATTTTCATATTTAAATACATCAATACTGAAATAAAATCAACTGAAATCAACATATCTTAATTGAAACATTTTAAAATCAAACTATACAGGTGTCTGCCAACTGCACACTTTATCACACACGCGCAAATATTTTAAGTGACGTTTCCAGAGAGGCTAGACATTTCCTGTCGTTAGCCGTTACGCGCGGTAAGATACGAATTGGCTGAAAATAGTAATGTAGCAGGGCTTGTTTGAGTGCTCACTTTATCCCGAATCGCTTATACGAATGAGGATTGCGAGTGTCATACCAAATTTCCTCGAGTGAAATACAATGTATGTATTTTTACATCTTAGTGTATGACTGAAAAAAAAAATACACTCTTTGTTATTGACCTTTGCTGTCTTTGCAAAATAGACATAAAAGAATCGATTAATTTTAAAATGTAAATGTGTATGTTGTATGAGTTCATTTCCACAATTTCGACTAAACAATCCATTTAATAGAGTACTTAAATGTTTGCAATGACTTCAAGCTACCTGTTTTGAAAATACTTAACTTACTATTGAACACATTTGCGTGGTTCATATGTCCTATAAAATGTAATACGGAAAATCAATAACAAATTGAATCAATCCTGTTACTTAGTAAATGAATTATCAACAAAAATATTAAACAACTAACACACGATACTAATGATTAATCATAGGCCTAAATGCTGGATGGGCGCGAAGGAATGTGATCTTGGTTCACTGTGAAGCAATGTGTAACTGTCTGGAATTATTTTTATTACTGTGATGTTATATAATGCGACAGTTACAATTAGGAATGTTTTTTTTGTAACCGGCAGTCTATGACTTTTGTAGGTTTGGCTATAGGCGATGGCGCCGTGGACGGCATAAATATGCTGCAGTACAGCGATATAGCGTACCAGTGGGGACTTGTCGACAACGCGACATGGAGAACGATGCGGAAATTTGAAGATCAGACAGTCCAACATATCAAAGATGGAAACTATAAGCTTGCTGTGGATGTAAGTGAAAATGAGACTTAATTAAATTTTTCTCAAAATAGGTAGGCCTAGCAGCTGTAACCTGCCTTCGTGAGATAGTTGTTTAGAGCTTTTTTTATTCAGGGCAACCATTAACGTACCTAGTAAAAAAAAGTTAGAAACTACGAGCATACTATTATAAAGACAATGATGCGTAAATATTAACGGAGGAATAAGTTCACATCTCAAATTTAAAAATACATTAACTCACCAGTTGTATATTTTCAAGAATACGCTTGACAGACTTTCAGGGAAAATAAATATTAGCCATGTGGTTTAAATTGAAATTACACAATAACATTTAGTCAAAATTGGTTCCAAAGTTTTAATTATACAACGTACAGAATTAATTATTTTGAAAGCGTAAATATGTTTGCTATAGGTGTTTGATGTTAATTATTACATAAGGAACTACACACAGAAAGTAAAGTTTATTTTTTATAGATGTTCTGCAAATAAATACAAGACAGTTGTGGGAGTGTGTTGGTTTATGTCTATCAGAAAGAAAGAACAGGTACATGAGAAGTTTGAATTGAATTTCCATCTCCACTAGAGCTGCACACGTACCCTACCCTCTTTCCAAAGGTAGAGTCCCAACAGACATGTTGTATTTGCCATTTATAAATCGTTACAATATTTTCATTGAAATTACTACCAAAATGTTACTACAGCACTTTAACTTTATACAAAATCTGCGGCATCAATCTGCAATTTTTACATCCATATTATCTATTGACTATGCAAGAGCGAGAATACATTCATGATTTTTAAAAAAAATTTATGACTTATCGTGTCGTCGAAATTTTTAAGATATTACGGATTTATGAGTTTAATAGCGAGGTAATGTGCATTACCTGAACGCGTTTAAAACTGTTTTTCTAATCATCAAACAACACAGAAAACATGTAATTCCAAATCGGTTTACGATGCCCCTCCTTAATTAAGGTCCCCAGTTCTGAACCCCTGTCTTCAGCATGCGGGTTACTAACAGACAGGAAACATTGCCTGGGAATAATTGCGAACTATGTAATGAGGTGACTGGATTTGTTTGTATGGACATACTCCTTTGCGAAATAAATGACTGTCACAAGAAAACTAAAAGTAAAAATAAGACAAGAAAACATAAATAAGCAGAGTATGCTTTAGTCAACAGGATACATACACAACATGAAATTCCAAAACTGGAATCTGGTCAGATAAAACAAGGAAACAAATAGAAAAAACCTAGGTTGACATGCGACACAGCGATGAGACAAAACAAAAACACAAACAGAATTACAGCAAACGACACAACGATGAGACTAAACAAAACACAAAGATGTCGGACACAAACATCGTTTGTGTTGTCTGTCGTTTTTTGTGTTTGTGTCCGACATCTTTGTGTTTTGTTTAGTCTCATCGTTGTGTCGTTTGCTGTAATTCTGTTTGTGTTTTTGTTTTGTCTCATCGCTGTGTCGCATGTCAACCTAGGTTTTTTCTGTTTGTTTCCTTGTTTTATCTGACCAGATTCCAGTTTTGGAATTTCATGTTGTGTGTATATCCTGATGACTAAAGCATACTCTGCTTATTTATGTTTTCTTGTCTTATTTTTACTTTTAGTTTTCTTGTGACAGTCATTTATTTCGCAATGGAGTATGTCCATACAAACAAATCCAGCCATGCACTCACATTGCACAGTTCTTTCAAAGATCATATGTTATCAGGTGGCGGATTTTTCAAGGCACTCATTTTACCCCCTCCCTCCCCTTTTTATTTTGCCATTGAATGAACATTTTCTCGCATCTCCTAATCGGTTCTGGAAGACTAAAGTTATTAGCACCCCTGTTCTCATCCATGTTTTCAACCTTTTAGAAGGAAAGAATACCTTACTCGTTTAAAACTAAAACATAATTTTATAGAAAGTAAGTTCTATATATACTGACACGTAGTTTTTTCCATGTGTTCCACAACTCTAATAGTAATGTAAGCTTGGTTGTTACATATCCAAATGGAAATGTATATGATCAAATGCGTATACCACATTGACTCAGTATGCTGTGCTTAAACACGTTAAGTAATGTTAAGTGAGGCATTTATGAAAGTTCTAACAATCTGTGGTTACCGTTTGTTAGGCAGAGCTGTGATAGGCATAGTGGCTAGAGCACTCGCCTCCCACCAAGGTGATCCGGGATCGATTCCGGTTGGGATTAGTACGTGGGAATCGCGCCGGACGATACCGTTCGTCGGCTGGTTTTTTCGGAGATCTCCCATTCCCTTTTCCTCCGCCTTTCATACCGGCGTTGTTCCATACTCACTTCATATCGCTCAAAACCTAGTTGTTCATCTCTGACCAAAGTCTCTTCACTTCTTTACTTCGTTAATTAGGTTCTTTGCTGTTGTGTTTATCGGCTGTGGTTAATTATTTGTTTGCTCCCTGAATAAACTCTGGATTGAAACAGTTTTCAGGTGGTTAAAAAACCACTCTTATGATAAAGTACACCTGTCTCAAGCTTGTTTGTTCTTTAACCAGTGATGTAAACTGTACAATAAGAATGAATTTACATTGCAGACAGTGAGTGACTCTCTAGGAACTCTGACGACGAAGTCAGGCGTGGGTACGTACAATCTACTGACAGACACCAAGAGCGACACCATCGACAACGACTACGCCAGATTGTTCGAGAAGGGAAGTGTACGCAAGGCCATTCACGTGGGGAACCAGCTGTACTGTCCAACCAGTGCCAAGGTGTACGACCGCCTTCTGGAGGACATCATGAAGTCTGTGATGCCGTGGGTGGAGGAGCTGTTGGACGCAGGGTACCGTGTGGTCTTCTACAACGGCCAGCTGGACATCATAGTAGGGTATACACTAACTGTGAGGATGATAGAGAAGCTACAGTTCAAAGCGGCAGAGGAGTACAAGACGGCCAGCAGGAATGTGTGGTACTTGAATGGCAGAGTGGCAGGCTACACCAAGACTGCAGGCAACATGACCGAGGTGATGGTACGTAATGCAGGACACATGGTACCTGCTGACCAACCCGCTGTGGGCTTCCATCTCATATACAGCATCACCAGGGGCACACTGCCGTGAGATCTCTGATGTGATGAAAACTTGTGTACGAGTTCTGTACAAGAATTAAAAAATAATGACCAATAACTTTCATGATATTATCAATAAACTTAATTATTTATTTTGTTGTGGGTGAGTGACAGTCTTGTGAGTCCTTAATATATTGGTGTTTATACCTATTGTTGCAACATTGATAGTTTATTGAGGTAATTATTTAGGGTTATCAATGTGTTATTAAGGGGTTAAATTACTTTAAGACAGTTATGGTTAAACAGGCACTTACTCTACTACAACAGCAGGTAATCTGAATACAAAAACGGTTACAATGTATTGCGTTAATTTAGAAGGGTAGCTCAACATTACTGACTGTTTATATATTAAACTTAGTCGAGGGTTGCTGCCACCTTATTAGATCTGACGACCTTACCGAAGTTGGTCTGATGAAGTAGACGGCATCGACAAATGAGCACGCCCCCCGCCGGGACTCGACCCCAGAGCCCCGGAGTAGAGCTGGACTGCTGTTGATAGGGCGAGTGCTGGCGGACGACAGAGCATGTTTACTGTGTAACAAGGCATTACATCGGTGTGCTTGTCCTCATTATTGTGACACTACTAGGGGTGGGGGTGGGGTCAGGTGCTGTCTTCCGTGGTTTCCCAGGGCTGGCCTAGTTACAGCCCTAATCTCTCTCGCTGTCCAGCATGCTTGGCCATATCGTAACATTATGTACAAGGAGCGATTCTGAATAACATACTGTAAATAAATAATAATATAAACGCTCCGCAATTTGGAAGTGGTCCAAATGCAATGATATAAAGGTTGACGAAGGTAAAATACCATAAAGAAATATACAATGCAAGGGCAAGAATTTACATAAGATTGTTTATGGTAAACATGAGTTTTCTGACATTGGTAACTGTATCAGTTGAGAAAGCGAAAGATTGGAGCTCAGTCCACTGATGAGGAAGGCACTCAAAGAGAGGATGCATAGTATTACCAAAGAGAACTTGTGTTCTAGGCATTCCTTAGAGATTCGGCTGAAGTCTGCTTAATGTCTTCCTTTTTGTAACTCCAGTCCGAGTTATACCACATCCCAATAAAAGTAGGTTTTTCACTGAGATTCCCAGTTCATTTATAAAAAAGTTTTTATGAATAAAATGATTTTATTATGGTGAATTATGGGAGTGTTTTATATTTGTGTTGATACTCCAAGGAGTTCAGTCTAAATATCTGGTTTTGTTTTTCGTTTTTGACTAGCCAGTTGAGAACGTTGTACAGTTAAGGCCTTGTTACTGAGTTTTGCAGTGATTTCCAAAATATTTTTTTATTGCTACCTAATACTCACATCAAAATTTCGCTGCGCATTATCTACACTTACATGTTATAATTTGTAGCTAAATTTTTTTGTAGAATTATACTGAAAGGTTTTTTGGATTTCATTACCCAAAGTACCAAGTTTTTCGTCGTGAAAATGAGCAAAAATTAAGGAAATTATTTTTTTGCTGGCGAATGGTACATTGTTTTAAAAAACGCGTCCACAGTATTGTGCATCGTGTGATTGCACATTGACTCAAATTTTTTTCAAAACTTTTGATTAAAAAATATATTGAGTTATTGGCACCAGACTGAAAAAAAACTCGGGAACAAGCCCTTAAGCTTGCGTAGTCCGTCATGTAAACTCACGAAATTCCGAATTTGTCGTAATATAACGTCGATGATGATTGGGTGCAAATTTATCCTTGACATTTTAATCAGTTTATTAAAGCTGATTTGCTGACAGCACGGCCATGTTTCCTTGAAAGGATATTTTAAACTCTGCTGCGAAGTTCGATAACTCAGCAGCAACACTATGTAGCGTAATTTTTTTTCTCTTGCTTCAAATCAGCCTCTAGTGTAAGCTTAGTTGATTTTAACGAATTTCTTTACGAAGAGCAAAGGAAGGCCAGCCACTTAGATAAAGTTGTTCCTGAATCCAATACGTGGATATGCGTACTGTATTATTTACAGGCTGAATTTCACAATTTTTGCTACGTTGTCTTAACGAAATTAAAACGCACGACGTCGATGTAGTTACACAGCATATAGCCAAGGGATGAGTTTTTCTGCTATACAGTGCCATAAAATTCTAAATTCGCTCAAAATGGGAGCATGCATTGCAATGTGTGTAATTAACTTAGGTAAGCAAGTCCTATTTCATACCTGTTATAACACACATGCAACTTATTAAACAAGTTTCAGGAGTATTGACCAAATAGTGAGCAATGAGAACAATTAAACAGCCGAAACAACACTTTCTTCAACATTTTCCGTTTCGGGTAAAATTAATTAAAATATACTTATCTTAGTGTAGTAAAAATATTGTTGCAAGCGTGTTATTGGCTTAAGGGAAAAATTTCCTTAAAACCGGGTTTTTAATTTAATTTCTCCATAATATAAATACTATGTTGATTATTTAAAAAGAAAGCTAAGAAGGAAATATAGAATGTGTATCGTATATAGTTTACATTAAACTTAAGCTTAAATATGTCAAGAAATGCTTTATGACACTACTGGTTCTGAATTTCGAAATTAGGACGCACACATTAGTTACAGGTTTGCAAACACAAACAAATCGATCATTCTAGGAAACTACCTCCTTAATAATGGCGTTGCACTGGCGACATTAAATGTGTATACTCAACCATTTCTTTAAAATTTCTGAAAATATTTTAATATAGTTTGTGTGCGAAAGTAAATAGTATGAAGTTAGAAAAATTCTTTGCTCCGGCCGTCCTGATTTCGGTTTTCCATGATTTCCCTAAACCGCTCCAGGTGAATGCTGAGATGGTTCCTTCACAAAGGCCATGGCCGATTCCTCTCACAACTCCTGTCACTGTGTAAATTTGTCTGTCATCGTCTCTAATGCCTCGCAGTCGACGGATACAAATAGGTTCTCGATATGTGTAGCTAAAATAAGTTGTACAGTATTAGCACAATGATTATTACGATGATGTTGATAATGATATTAACTAACAAGCAATGATTTGCAGAAACCAAGGTAAGGGAAGTGGGCTTTACATCTCGTCGACAGCGAGGTCATTAGATACGATACACAACACAATGAGAGGAGCTGGTGAATTGTCGGCCATGACGAACATAGTTACAAAAAACTCTCGCGTGGTGGAAGCGTATGCAGCCTGACTATCGATGACAGTCTACCGTCTCGCCACTCAGTCAACTTTAAAACCTACTGTTTCAAAGTACCAACAACCACGTGAACTAGGCAATGCCGTGAGTAATGCCGGAATCATAATGGCGCGACAGAAGTGACACGACTACCGCGACACGAAAAACAAAAGATGTCCGTAAATCAACCCCGAGGTCTCTGTGACCTCGGCACAATAAAATAGCGAACGCGACGCGAATTCCGAATATAAATAATATCGATTTTATTCCAGTCGGAATTTGGTTTTGCACCCGAATCTTGGTGAAACTGATTACTTAGTAGTAAAATGCATTTATTTATTTATTTAAAGTGATGTTTCTATTGGTTGTCATAAGCCAATGATAACCTTTTTAAGCAAACGTGTAACAGTGCATTCCCACATTACGGAATGCCAGTGGGTATTTAAAATGTATTGCGAATAAACAAAAAAAAATCAAGTTAAATACTGTAAACGTGCGTACCTATCGTACCAAAGGTTAGTATTAGGAGACAATGAACTATTTACAGTTCAAATCATTTTTTTAGTATTTGTCGCGCGGCAGTCAAACAAGTATTCGCAATAATGCAAACCTTTAGTTTCGCATTGCGACATTCGTGTCGCTTCTATCGCGCCATTGTGATGCCAGGATAGTGCAGTAAAGCTATAAGCGACCGCTTGTTATTGACTGGAAACATCAATATTGTCACTACTTATTTCAGCTGCTGGCTGATTGTGTAACGCAATGTCGTGGCAAGAGTAGATTTTGTTTTCATGTAGGAATGCTTTGACATGACTTCCCCATTAGCTCTCTCACACACGTGCTCCGTACCTCCATGAAAGTGATAAAACATTCTCAGTGCAGTGGGTGAAATACGCCAGGCAGCAAGCCATATTCTCTCTAGAGGATTCCAGAAAAGTAAAATAGCTTTCACGTGCATGTTACGAGCCACGCGAATCTCTGTCATTACGGATTATAATCTTGGTGAGTAACGTGATGGATTAGTTCTCTTGATTTTAAAATGTAGAACTCTGCCTTGGGAGGAAGCGACAGGGAAATCAATCTCTTGGGTAGTTCCTTGTACCTGTTCAAGGTTTCCAAACCTGCAACTACAACTACTAGAAGGTTAACCCCACTTCACGGCTGAATACACAAAATACTTTATGTAGGCTATTCACAATAAACTGAGCGCTGCTTAAATTTTTCCTGTGAACGATTTGGCATCCATATTTACTATTTTAAAAATGGAAGCTTCAATGTAACCTAAAACTAGTGTAAACATTTTACAACTCCAAAATTTTACAGACGTAGATCCAGCTAAATACGATTTTTTTTATTATTGCGTGTTTGGAAAATGCTCACCTCAAAGTGAACCACCTGTACGCCCGATATCACTGTTCGTCCTTTCTTTAGCTGCAGATGTCCCTCGTTTTTGTGGTGTAAATAAGCGTACGTGCTGTGTACAATCACAAGTGTTGAAGCAGTGCATGTAAATACGTTAAAGACCTAGCCTCTATAATATAATTTTAAATCAAGCAAAATGTAAGAATATATGTCATCGATAAAAAAAAAAAAAAACAAGATATCTCGAAAATTAGTTTCAAGTTTAAAGTAATCCTATTATCATATGCTTCCTTGTATTGCTTACGTATTTTTTTTTCATACCGATACAAATCCTAGTTATTTGATTAGCAGATTAATAATTTATCTTTTTTTTTTCACGCTTTTAATAATCCTTTATTGAGAAGTTTTAGGTGATGTCAGAAATACCAGAAAAAAATTCTTACTGTCATAGCTTACACCGCAGGAGAATTTGAGAAAAGTAGAACACAAACAGAGTTAAAGTATAAAAATGCAACTTATTTAACGTTAGGTAACATAAAACGTTACAAGAGGGAAACTATACGTGTTCTTCATTATTTATATTGTTACCATTTGAAAAAGTGGGCATGCAAAGAAACTATCTTAAAATTAATCTGGAGTGGAACCAGAAAAAAGAAAAAAGCTTCGATTGACCGTGAATTTACACCTGACCATCCCTAATGTGAATTCTGTGACTTAACCACTACGTTATCTTACACATAAAAATTATTGCAACAATTCCCTTCTCGTGAAAATGTTTAATTTTTGTGTCCTCAAGAAATTAAATAAGAGTAACACTTAATAAAATATTTGTAACTTTATTAAACATTCATTTAGTTATCATTAAAAGTATAATACTACATAACTAACGAAAAAGAAACAATATTTAGTCAACAAACAATCATAATTTTAGTTTGGTGCCCAAAATATATTCCCGTACGAATAATTAGGATAGGTGAGTGACGATGGGGGTCAATTTCCACTGCAAAACACATTATATACTTTTAACTTTATCTTCATAGTGAAGTATATCTGTCTGATTTTTATTATAATTCGAGGAGTAGGCTGAAGTTTGGAAGAAAAATTTTTAAAAACTTTTTTATAACTGCATTTAAAAAAAAAGTTGCATCAAACATAATGTTCAAATTATACATTAAATTATTAATGTACGGTTTTTAACTGAGTACTTAAATATATGGTTTTCTTGTCTATTTGTCCGGTACTAATAAGCAATAATGATAATGAAATAGATGCTTAAACTTCTGCATAGCTCAGACTTAAATGATTATGCAATATAAGATTTTTAAAATGTTGAAAAACTCATTATTTAATAAATAAATGTAACATACCCCGTTTTTAAAACATATAATTGCCGAATTTCACACACACACAAGACTAAAGAGCAGAAAATAGTATTGAATAAAAGGGTAATTTTATACAGTGTATCACGTTTTAAAAAAAAGGTTTAATAAGTATAATATAATTCCTCCTCTGAAAATACTTTAAAACAAAAAAAAAGTTTGGTGTATGCAATACATAAGTGATGCATGAATGCTTCACCTAAGTCACTAACAATTTGAAAGCACTGCGGATGATATGAATTGGTGTGCGAGTTTTCTGGACAACAGCTTACCACTACGTTTGACATTTTGTTTTTCCTTGTTACGTTTCTTTTTGTTTCAAACCTTACAAGTATTTTCAGAGGATAAATAATTTTATACTTTTTAGACCGTTTTAAAACATGGTGAATTAAATTTATTTTTTAGTTAATATTATAATTCCAAAGGTGTTGAAAGTTTTCCGATGTTGTAGATTTACCAAGCCTACTTTTTTTTTCTGTGGAAATTGGTTGGCAATCTGAAATCCATATTTGTTTCTAATGCTAGTAATTATTTGATTATTTGGTATTTATTGGTTTGTGGACATACGCCACTGCTCAGATTTTGTTGACCAAACATGTATTGAAAAACAAAGTGTCAGAATACAAATAAAATACACAAAAGACAGAGAAAACGTAAGCAAAACAATCCCGGAGGAACTTTGTCAGTTGTTTTGTTAATTAAATATTTCAGAAAGAATTCTAAAGATTGAATTCAGTCAATAGTTTGATAACACCCAAACACAAAAGGCAGACACAAAGAAAAACCAGATTATAAATATGAGAAAAGACGGAAAAAATAGATAAAAAGTTGACAGTGTACAACAAATAAAAATCAGAGACAACACAAGTTCGTTGTACACTGTTCACTATTTATGTTGTTTTTTTTTTTTTTTTTTTTTTTTCATCGTTTCTCATATTGGTAATCTGGTATTTCTTTGTGTCTGCCTTTTGTGTTTGGGTGTCATCAAACTATTGACTGAATCAATCTTTAGAATTCTTTCTGAAATATTTAATTAACAAAAACAACTGACGAAGTTCCTCTGGGATTATTTTGCTTACGTTTTCTGTGTCTTTTGTGTATTTCATTTGTATTTTGTCTTTTGGTTTTCAATACATGTTTGGTCAACAAAACATGAGCAATGGCGTATGTCCACAAACCAATAAATACCAATTGTAAACTCCCATTGCAACAAACATTTAAAAATCTTATTTGATTATTCTTCGATTACTTTCTTTCAATTTTTTATATGAACACTAAAACAGAAATAATCTTCACGATTATTTTTAAGACTTTTATTTATTATGAAGAAAAGTATTCAGAAACTGAATTTACGAGCATAAAAACACAGCGTTGAAAATAAGAAATCTTTGAATTTTTTTTTTTAATTTTCGTCATAAAAGTTAATTATAATTATTTTATAATTTTGAAACATTTTTATTCTTAGTAAGATTTACTTTTTTACCTTATTAATATAACTTCATTATAAACTTTAAAAATAATGTTTAACATAATACATTACAAACTTAAGACTAGGGGATTATTTTGCTGCCTAATAAAGTTGCACTTAGGGTTTCATAAAAATTAAAAGAAAAATAATAAAATAAAATAAAACCGTCTTCAAATAATGCCCTAAAAAGTAAAAAAAAAAAAAATATTAGCCTACGTTATTGTATACTATTTAGAATACAATAAATTTATTAGGACAGTAATATACAATTATTGTTATTTTTTGAGTTGGTGCCAGCCAAGGTTAACAAACGTGTATACATTTAATTTAATGAAATGTAATGTCAACTGCAACTAAGCATTTCCTAATCGACACAAAGACGCGGTGGCGGACGTATACGGCGGGGCTGGGACGGGAGCACCTTGAGTGAGCGACCTGAATACGGGCAGACGCGTGAGGACAGATGTCGTTGACAGTAACTGTGTCCGATATCTAAATTTTTCGATGAGTTTGTATGCTATAAGTTTTCTCTAAATTGTATTTGATTGTGGTTTCTTGATGCTTAGAATCGCCTTAAGGTATTTAGATATGTTTTTCACGACATCTGTTTTGATTTCAGTAGATTTTCGAGGTGTCGCTTTAAAATCCCTGGTTGGTTTAATTTTGTAAATAGATTTATTGAGTTTTATTTGTAATGAAAATTTAGGTATACGCTACATTAACGAATTAACGTAATGTTAAGTAAATTTTGTGAATTTTAGGAAATTCCTAACAAATTCTTAAAAGTCAGGCTGGTACAGATTCTAGAAATAATAAGAATTTATTTTATATTACTATCCTAATAAATTGATTGTATTCTAAGTAGTCTAAAAATAACATCATTACTTTTTTTTTACTATTAGTGCATTTTTTTTCAAAGTAGATTTTTTTTAAGTCTGTGTTATTTGTGTAAACATTTTTTTTAAATTCTTTATTTTTACAGAGTTCCTGTGCGTAACTTGCACATTAGTGCTGTTTGTCGTTAAGGAGTTCCGTTGTCTCTTCGCAGTCCATGTTAGTCCAGAACGTCCTTGACCATAGTTAGATACCCACCTAGTCTTGGATTGTCTTAAAACTACCAATATATCGATCTGATCTTTGAAAGAACTGTGCAATGGGAGTACATGACTGGATTTTTTTGCTTGGACATACTCCATTGCCAAATAAATGACTGTCAAAAGAAAACTAAAATTAAGACCACGTTTTCTGCAAAAAACATCAAAAAGCAGAGTATGCTTTAGTCATCAGGATACATACAAAACATGAAATTCCAAAACTGGAATCGGGTCAGATAAAACAAGGAACAAACAAAAAAAGAAATAACAAAAATATGAAAAAAGAAACCTAAGTTGACATGCGACACAACGATGAGACGAAACAAAAACGAAGTAGATAACAGACACTAACAAAAATGCAGCAAACGACACAACGATGAGACGAAAGAAAACACAGTAGTTTTCCGAACAGTCAATATTAACAACGTTTCGGGAACTGGAATCTGTTCTCGTCATCAGGTAGACACATCCTGTGTATGTATCCTGATGACTAAAGCATACTCTGCTTTTTGATGTTTTCTTATCTTGTTTTTAATTTTCTTTTGACAGTCATTTATTTCGCAATGGAGTATATCCAAGCAAATGAATCCAGTCAATATCTCAATCACTATGTTTTTCTTATTCGATTTTTAGGAGTTCCCTGGTGTATCTTCGAAATCCAAGGTCCAATGCCAATGGGAAAACTTGTAAATATCCGCTTTACAACAAAATAAAAGAGAATCTTCCAAATCGGTGTATAAATGACGGAGTAACAAACATTGAAGAAAAAAAAACGAATTGATAACTTCCTCCTCTTTTTAAAGTCGGTTAAAAATTAAAAACTATCAATATCATTGTAGAGGTCATAAGAGTGTAATATTATCATATGATTCCTGAAACGAAAAAGAGCATACAAGTGAGGCCTAGATAAAAAATATTCAAATAAAAATTTGAATTTTTTTTCACATTGTCATTTTGATTTTTTACTTTTCAGGTCATCTTTAACCGCCAGTGATATGGAAAGAAAGTTGAAGAATACAAGCATACTGTCTTTGGTGATGCTTGCCGTGCGTTCAGCTGCTACAGATAAAATACCACTGCCTATAGAACATATACAGCCGATGGGTAACGATATAGCGTCAGCAACAGGAACAATTTTAAATGATTTCTGCAAGAACGATTGTAGGCATCTTTTAGTGATCACGAAGATGGCGACGTCTAGTATCACAGATAGGGTTGTACAAAACATCCATGAGCAATCGTCTAGCCTTGTTTATATAGTTAACGATATCGTAGCCAACAAAACGGGAACGTTTTTGGGTAAGGCTGATATCGTCCCGAAAATGACGTTTGTTATTATTTCCGATAGTGCGGAAGACAAATTCTTCCTAGAATCTTTGGATGTGATTTCGAAGTCAGTGTTCTGGGACTCCGAAGCTTTCTTCCTACTCGTGGTGACAAGTCCGGTGCGTGGTACAACTAGGAATTTAGAAAATATTCTGAGAACCTTCTGGACAAAACAGGAAGTGATTCACGTAGCCATTGTTTTCACTAACGAAGAATGTCTTGAACTTTCATCGTCTCGCTCAGCCAGTTTGGATGTGCAAGTTTTAAAATTCCAACCGTTCATGCGCAGAGGCTCATTCAAACGAAGATCTCTGAGGGATACAAATTCATGTAGACAAGTATTCGGAGGAAAATTGAACGACGCAAACGGCTTTCCGATAACGGTTTTTGTTCCAGATTATCCTCCCTATATGTCCAAGAAAGTCTCAGACGAAGGGAACGTTGTATACAGCGGTGTGTACTATGAAGCTATCCAAGTGTGTGCTCAACATTTGAACGTTACACTCTTGCACGACTGTGGCAGGAATTCAATAGATTTTACTCGGTGGTCTGTTCCAGATTCGTACGGTACGGAATTTGACGGAAATCTATTCCCAACGGCCCTTTTCCGAATTGATCAGTTGAAAACATGTTCGTATCCTTCGTTTCAGAGACCAGTATGTTGCCTGGTGCCAGCTGCTGAAAAATTACCACGCTGGATGAATGCTATCTTGCCTTTTACTTCTGATACCTGGACAGCGTTCCTATTGTTCAGTTTCTCTGTCATCCTGGCCAGCAAACTTATGCACATCTTACTCCATTGCTCTCACCTGCCTCATTTGAAAAGTCTGGAGATGTTTCGGACATTGCACTTTGGGTCGATATTCTACTATCCTAAAACAAGCTCACTGCGCCTGTTTCTGGTAACCATTCTAGTGTTTAACATTATCTTCAATAACGCTTACACAGGTTCCTTTCATAGCTATATGATGGTGCCTCAGTACTTTGAAGATTTTAACACCATATCGGAATTGATGAAGAAAAATTTTAAAGTCGCTATTCCCATGAGTCATACTGAAGAACTCGAGTTTGACTTGAATGGACTGACAGCTGCAATGGACGTGGACGACCCTGTGACGGCGTGGTTCTGGGAGTCAGCGGAGTATGTGGCCACAACAGCCGATGCCATAGAAATGGTTAAAAATCACAGGGACGTCTTCACTGTTGCAGAGCTCTCGTACGCAGAGTATCAAGTGAATCGTCTGGCCAACATGAAAGACAACCGCCCGCTTCTTCATATCATGGACCAAAGTTTTATGAGCGTCTTTATTGTAGTACCAACAAGAGGGAACTTTCCTTTCTTAGATGACTTCAATACGTTGGGTGTGCTTATGTTTGAACATGGATTGCATGTTAAGTACTATGGTGACTTAATGTTAAATATTGAGTACGACAAGAAAAAAATTAGCGCAATCAGTGATGCTTCGCCACTTGAGTGGAAACATCTAGAGTATTATTTCGATATTCTGTTGTTTGGATCGCTTGCAAGCATATTAGTTTTAATTATAGAGATATTGTGTTTTGTTTATTCTACGCAAGACGCATTACTTATAAACAACATATCTATAATAACTCGTTTGAAAAAGTGCAGAAACTTTAAATAACAAAAACGAGCGAGAGAAAATATAAATTATGTCTATTTACCAGAGTTAGCTGGGGCTCAGATATTTTTTCGGTTCATTATTTTTTGTTAATTTCTAACTATTTTATGTAATACTGATAAATATAGAAGTGAATATAAGAAATTTTGGACAGCCCTCAAAGTCTAGGTCTTCAGCGCTGTTGGAGATGGCATGTTGTGAATATGAAGCAGCGACGGAATTAGGTGGGGAGGGGCGAGGAAAACGGCAGATCTTCGGGATAACCTGCCAACCAGAGGCATCGTCAGACACGATTCTCACACGCGAAAATCCGGGGACCGGCTCCGCTGGGCCGTGAATCGAGGCCTTGGTGGGAGGCGAGTGCTCTAGCCACTATGCCAAGAGCTGCCCCTTTATTGGTGGACAGTCATAGAAAAGTTCAGTGCATTCCTTGAACGAATGAACTTCTCCTACAGCTGGTATACTCATTTCAGAAACTAAATAAAAACATTGTTAAGCAATGTATTAACTCGCTAACTGAACGAATAGAAGTAAAACGATATCCGCAGGATGTAAAAACTTCTTGAAAATCGAATTGTGATACTTGATATTTTACAAAATAAAATGCCGCCATGGCTGTAAGTTCAGCGCTCTCATTTGTGAAATATAATAAGGTTACGCTGTGGGCAACGGCTAATTAAGGGCGCGGCTACCGCAATTTTCATCGGCATTATTTTATTTTTTATTTGTACCACGTATTTTTTTTTCTTTTTTAAGACACAAAATGTGACTAAATTTAGCTCCTATGAATTTTTTTTATCTCTCATAGTTTTCGCATAATGGCTTGTTAAAGTCATATTTTGCATGTTTCCGTTTTAACGACTACACTAAAACCAACAGATATACCAAACTCAAAAAAAATCACAGTGGATAAAGACATTGCAGGCTACAATGACATGCTGATAAAATTTAAGAATAAGAATTATTTGAATTTTAAAAAATTTCAAGAACTAAAAATAAAAGTTTTAAAAATTCAATCATTTTTTTAAATACAAATAATTTTTATTCGTTAATTTTATGAGCATGTCATTGTAGCCTGCAACGTCTTTGTCCACTGTGAATTTTTTGAGTTAGGTATATCAGTTGGTTTTAGTGTAGTCGTTAAAACGGAAATATGCAAAATATGACTTTAACAAGCCATTACGTGAAAACTATGAGAGATAAAAAAATTTCATAAGAGTCAGATTTTGTCATATTTTGTGTTTAAAATAATAAAATAAATATTTGGTACAAATAAAAATATAAAAATGACGACAAAAATTGCGGTAGATCGCGCCCTTATTAAGATGTATATTTCCGCGTTTGATGCGCGGAGACAGACAAGCGATAAAGTTTCATTCAGCTTGCTAAACTCGACGGTAATCATTTCTCTTCTATATTCGCGGTGCATGAAACTATCGTGTGGTGTGTCATTTTACCCTTCGTTGTATATCACTTTGAGCACAGCCTACAGTATTATTTGTGGAAAGTTTGTAAAATGTCCAACATATGCTTCTAGCGTGTGCCATACGAAGAATCCAGGTATTATTTTTTGTGAATACAGCAGTCGAAAATAAAGCCGTTTTTAGCTTTTCGAGGGGCCCCAAAATAATGTTTCTAACAAGCTAGCAGCATTTCTAAAATTATAGAAGCATAATGTTTACTGTGTGTTTTTTCGTACACTCTTAAAAATAGTTTGTAAATTTGCCACACGTGCGTATAGGAGTGCTAAGTTTCCCAGACATCCATAGATTTTTTTTTATAAAACAGTCAAGTGTATACTAAAGTTACCAAACTTGTATTCCAACAACTGTAAAAATTTTCATATTTACTAAGGGGAAGTATGGTAACTGTTCCATACTGAGTTTTTGTTAATAACTTCCTAAACATTTTTGGAAGTTTATTTACAGTGTAAATAGTCGTATTGGGAATAAGTTATTTGGTTCGCGTGGAAAAGAATACACGTAGCACGCTACAACGCCGTTCATACAACATGAAAATAGGCCTCTTAAGTCCCTTATTTGACGTGTGGATAGTCTCTCTGTCCCCTCCCCTGTCTACCTTCACCTTTTATTAAAAAACCTGGTTCATGTCTGTCGGCGGATTCCTGGTTATTTATTTTAAGTAACACTGTTCACATCGAAATGTTGCACTTTGCCTGACAACTACTTGGGAAAACCATCGTTGCATTCTTGATATCTTACAGCCATTATAATACACTGATCATAAACTATCGGAAGGCATGGCCAGTCATTAAGAACAAGAACGTGTTGACTGAGCCGGCTGCACTTTCTGGAAGGTCGCACAACACGTGATAGATGTCTATCCGCGCGTGTATTGTCGGAGCCAAGCTGGAAACCACAACAAAACACGTCGTGAGCGGGAGAAATAATTTTTCCACAACTGAGGAAATTTCCCACTCTCAGGAAACAAGCCCAATAACTTTGACGTGCCATTGGGGCGTCCTGAGGGGTAGCTCAAGGGATAGGAAATTTTCCCCGATCACCGAGTGTCGTAAGTCGTTAGATGACGTGGGTTAACTATGTCCGTGAAGTCACGGTTTCAGTCCTTACCGCTGTAGCCGTAGGCTGTTCCTCGGCTGGTTTTACGTACTTCTTAGTTCTGACTCGAACGAAGCCGTAGAATTCACCAATTCTTCGTTCTTTATTTCGGCATTCTGACTAACTTGGAATACAGACAAGTAGTCATATATAACTAGAGCTGCTTGTTTGTGGCGAATATATATTTGCATCGTTTGGTTTCAGTACTTCGCGTGAACATGTTAAGCTCTTCCTCGCGGTCAGTGATTGGGTAATATTACTCTCTCTCTCTTGTCTTGGGGTTCTGTATGGTGACACAGTAACCTTATTCTGATTCGTCTCAACAAATACACACTACCAATAACCACGAAGCAGAGTAGCTTACGTGCACTTAACAGCGAGTGATAGTCGCCACCTTGAATATTTTTGGGCCATAACTTTTCCTCTTGGTAAATTTATGTAACTTTAACCTAACTACGGAATTGAATGCAAACGCACCGTTAACATCTTTTGGTCGTTGCTGTCGTAACAGATCGAACTGCAGTTAGAAAATTGTTATTTCTTTCTTAACTGCAATTCGATGTGTAACAGCAGTAACGGAAAATACATATTTATGGGGTCTAAAATTTTATCAATATGGATTTTCTTCCGTAGTTAGGTTAATATTTCAAGAATTTAGCCAGAAGAAAAGTTATGACACAAAACACAAAAATTCAAAATGGTAAGTATCACTCACTCTTAAGAAATTTAAACAAATGGCGGAAGAATCTTTTTGTGACGAACTCGCGGATATATTAAAAGCGAGAAACCGTTAAAATTTGCATCTCTCTCTAACAGCTACACAAAAAAAATCCATTCTTTATATTGTTGCTAACTTCAACTTCTTGTTTAAAATGGTGAAATATTTTGTTCTGGGTTTTTTAATATTTTAAAACCATGGTAGTTTAGAACTCACATTCTGGAGGACCTTAGTTCGATCTCCGACTCCAGTCATATAGATTTAAATTTTACACTTTTCATGAAATCGTTCCAGGTGAATGCTGGGTCAGTTACTTAACACAAGCCCTGTCCTTGTGTAAAGTTCTGTGTCACCATCTATATTGACCTCGCTGTTGAAGAGACGTAAGCCACATTAAAAATGAAATAAAAACTATATTTATCGTAACATGTAAATCTAGTGTTTCTATGCCGTAATGTAATAAAAAAATTAGTGAAATCATTCGTGCAAGGAAAACGTAGTCACGTGGTTATAAATCAATCGCATCTAGCAAAACTACAAAGTAATCATAATTGTGGCGACGAAAGTAGGACCACCGAAAGAATTGACAGGATCCAGGACAATTCAAATACCAGTCCTCCATTCCTCCCTCTCTTACTTAAATATAACACTAAACAATCTAAACATTTTGTAAGATCCTAACCATTATGGAATTATATATGCTCACAACATATTTTTGGCAAATCAGTGAACGAGTTTTTTTATTTTAATGCCATGTTGTTTATTTATTTTATGGTTTCTAACCGTGCTCCTTCTCTGTAAAATTGTGTCGCCGTCTTTTATGACCTCGATGTCGACGGTAAGTTCACTTGACTGCACAGGACCCTTAAGTTCAAATGCTCCTGGCATTTGCACCCCTTCCTTTCGGCGGCCCTTCGCATAGAACTTCATTGCATCCAGCGCACATCACCTCTGAATCAATGGTAACTAGAATACAACGTGGTCCGAGGGCTGGATGGCATGTTTTGGTGTTAACATAAGCGTTGTTTTTTCCAAGCGAACTAACACTGGTAGTCTAATTTGCAATATTACTGATAACTAGAACCTGGCGTTCAATACAACAAAAACTTTGATGTCAGTTAACGGTACGATAAGCTTCGCGAAAACAATATTAAAATAGTGTTTCATTGTAATATCAGATGTTATTTTTTGAGTAAGATTAAAATGTATACAACTTGCTTATTACGCTGATGTTTTAGCATTGTGAGTGGTGAAAAAATACACATTTCTGGCAAGAAGAAAATATGTATTTTTTTTTTTTTAAGTACTCACTTCACCGACTGTACTTAACATATGTTGTTCTCACCCTAACGCCAGACAGAATAAAGTTTTGTTCGATTTCACGTTTGTCCTGAAACTTTTGGATCTTAAATAACTGTACCATTTGTTGCAATAATCAAACGTTTGAAATTTTTTTTTGTTTCAAGTACCATATCAGATAACCGCAGAAACAAAAATTCATACAACGGAAAATAATTTTTATCTGGAAAACCTTTATTTTTAACGAATGCAACTCAGTTATATTATCGTTTCCAAGATTTCATTATTAACTCTTTTCCAGAATTTGCTAGAAAATTTTGGTACAACTTGAGGAATTGATTACAGTTTCTAATATTTTCTTCTTTCTTACATCTCTGCATTTAGCAAATTTTATACTACCGATAGCAGATAACAAGTGGGTCATGTATATCTAATTTGCATCGTTATTCAAAATAATAATTTAAAAATAGTGAATATGCTACAATTTAGTTATGTGTTCCAGAATTTTATCAATTTTTGTACTTAGTATTTCGTATGAAATAAATAATGTTTGGTTTTCACTTCTATGCATAAAATGTTTCATAGTACATTTTCATAGACAATAATACTATGACACATCTATCACAGAATATTGATTATAATATCTCGTTGCTAACGATAGCCTGTGTTGCATTTTCTGTTGATCACTTGCATATTAAAACAAAATAACATACATACGTACATACATACATGCATACATCAATGCGTGTATACACACATATACATACACACACTTAAAACATGAAGTTAAGGCTGCATAATGTAAACCTAGTAAGGTCTAAGTAACATAAAAATCAATTACGTGTCATATATTATTCTTTTTTTTATATCCAAAAAAAAATAGGATTTTAAATCTTTAATTTCAATTAAAATATTTAAATGCCATCATATATAGTTATTCACGCATAACAAATAGGCCTATCTTTCTCTGCAATTTTCTTTTCACATTAATCATTCTTCTTAGTCGCCAAAAATATAGATTGTATGCGGCTTAACACCATCAATAACTTTTAAACTGTGGTTTGAGACAGGAATGGTTTTAAAGGCCTATATATATATATATATATATATATATATATATATATATATATATATATATATATATATATATATAT
>PNEQ01088224.1:26399-73989 GCA_003012365.1 Medauroidea extradentata | reverse complement strand
CCGTTTCTGTTTGGCTCCTGCATGTTACTACAGGTTTCCTATTGGCCTGGCTGCCGACTAGCAGAGCAGCTGCCTCACGCTGATTGGCAGTAGGTGTTTCCGCCATGTTGCTGGCCAGGGAAGCCATTTTGCTGGCGTGTGTGACTGAGTTCGCCTTCCTGCCGACTATTTCACTTCTGTATTCCTAAATATTCTGTGGCTACATCGTGGCAAATGTATATCACCCATTCATACACGTTGCAAGAAACTACAGCGTTTTCAATGGTATGCTGGCACGAAAAATTTTCGAGATATGCCATCCTCACTAACTATTAGTAGCGCTAGGAAAAATTCGCGAGTTCAATTACCTGCATGCTAGAATCCAATGTCCTATACATACTCAAGCCCCGTCTATTTGTTCATTGTCTGCTGTCTGAATGAGTAGCAGGTAATGGACAAATGGTAGGGCTTCGGTATACACATGATAATAGATTTTAGCATGCAGGTTATTGAACTCGCGAAATATTCCTAGCCCTAACTATTAGCTAAGCTACTTCCAGGAAGTGTCAAAGAAGTCACGGTCCAATTACGAAAGTGGCACGAACTTACAGTTGCTGGAATTATAGCTTGGGGTAAAAAAAACGCGAATTTTTCAGGTCTCTGAGTATGATAATTAAAAAGTCATGAACGTTGGGTACTGTAGACATGATAATATTTAAATATGGTTAGAGACACTGGAATATCGCGGGAATAGTTGAGTATTTGCTAGGTTCCAACATGCTGTATATAACACTGAATGTTTTGTATCTATATTGGCTATCGTTTGTTTAAAGCATTGTTTCTCTCTTCATCAGGCCCAGTTAGAACTGTACAGCTTGAACACACAGCGTGTGTGATTCGCCACAAAACTGTTCACACGTGCCACGGTTAATATGATACAGTTTATTGGAGACTATGCTAAAAATTTTCGCGATTTTCCAGTGTCTCTAAATATGGTACATTTCTGGTGCCAAGTTTGTTGAGGTTAGAAAGTTAGTTAAGTTCATTCAGCCGTGCAACCTCGCAAACGTGTGTAAGCTTTAAACACAATCAAGCATGCCTGCCAAATGTACTTAACTGAATAGGTGTGACCTCTAATGTGACTGTGGCCTAACATTTATGTTTGCATTGCGTTTTGGATATGTTCTGCTTCGTATAACTTCAGTAAATTCTGACAGATACTTAGCCTGTGGGTAATAATTGTTAATATATTTAACATGTGTCGCAATGCATAGCGAAATTTACAGTGCACATTGTGAAATTAACATCTAAGGTTAATTTTAGGAATAAGAATCTAATTTGACAAAGCATCAAATAAGTGCAACTCTTAATAAGTGGGGCTCTCAGAACTTTCAAAATTTGCTGATGTTATACGAAACAAATCATCGATCGCATATCACAATTTATTTATTTAAAATACTGCCAACCTCGCTTTACATTCGTTCACTTTTCAAGAAAACTAATACATTGGTGTAGGAAAATAAAACGTTCACTTGGTTTAATAAATTACAGTTACGAGCTATCAAGAAAAATCACTCGTTCAAAGAATAGAGCATAACTATCTTTTTCTCAGTCACGTTACCAGGTGTACTCGATCACCACACGTAATCCAGATCGTAATGAAACGTGTGTAAGCGATTCAAGCACACACACACACACACACACACACACACACACACACACACATATATATATATATATATATATATATATATATATATATAGGGAGAGAAAGAGATAGACGAAATTTCGCGAAAATATTTTTGCAACAGTTTGTTTTAGTGCCTTACGTGCGCACCTGCAGCTCCGCTATGTGGTCTGTGATTGGGTTCCGTAACACCCAGCGTCTGGAGGTTAAACCCGCAAATCACAGACGTGATGTGTGGCAGCTATCTGTGTACTGATTGGCACAGTTAAATGAATAACGACTCTGCACAAAAACACTCTGTTAATAACTATGAAGTTGAACTGCAGGTGTGCATGTAAGGTAAGGCTCTGAAACTAAGTGGGGCAAAAATATTTTAGCCAAAAATTCCCATCCCTATATATATATATATGTGTATATATATATATATATATATATATATATATATATATATATATATATATATATATATATATATTTGTGTGTGTGTGTGTGTGTGTGTCTTCTGCGTCCCGTCCAACAGTCTTCTAAAATTATTCATTCATCACAATGTCTTCCACGAAAAATAATATTCATCACAATGTCTTCCACGAAAAATAATTTCACTTGATTATTTTGCATTAATCAACTTTGCGTTCGTTTGCCTAGCCTATGGTCAGACACCTCTGCGATTGTTGTTACGTTAATGAAGTTGTTAGATCTCCTTTCAACCCTAAATTTTGCTTTCAGTTTTTTTCTTCGTTACTGAAACGTTATGCTAAAAACGCAAGGCTGGATTAAATTCATTTTAACAGATTTGTAATATCATCAACGCTTATCTTCTCGTCTAAACTTCGCTTCATGATTGAGTATTATACACTTTAACTTTCACAAAGTGATAGTAATTTTTTTTTAGAAGCTAAGAAAGTAATTATTATACTCGATTATGAAATTTTCCCCGCGTTCAGTTAGGACGAAGATAATCAGCTGGATTGACGTGAATAACAAGACATTTAGAGTCTTCCTCGAACGAGAAAAAACCAGTTCAAATATGAAGATGAAGGACTGGAGAACATGATAATGTAAACTTGGTAAACACAAACTTTTCAATAGGACATTCCTGTGAGCGTTCAGTTTCATATGTTTCGACCTTTAAGCTATATGCCCGAAGAAGTATAAACTGAAGTTTTATTCCTGTGTTTTACTTTACACCTGAAAACAAACAATTAAGCGTGAGGGCAGTTTAAAATTACCTTACTCTTTTACTTACTAAATTGTTTTGACAATTTCTGGTATTTTGACTGACTGGTTTATTTTACTACATACAAGCACATTAAAAAATGTAAAGGTTACGTTTTCGTACAGAAAATTTGGTTTACTTTGTAAAATGCAAAAATGTGTGCACTATTGTCGTCTTCCTTAAGCGTATTGTCTTTTAAATTATCAGGTTCCGTAATAATAGGGTTCCTTGAAAACAAAACAAAAAAGAAATACTGAGGAGCCGTCGCTGGAGAGTACATTCTCTGCGCGGTAAAGCGCCTGTCACTCCTTCGTCAAGTGAAGGATCGCGTTGCTAAGATGGCCATCGCAGTGCTTTTGGAGGAGGGGGGATCCATATCGCGGAGCTAAGTTCCCAGCCGCAGAATGGCAACAACTCAGACGGTGAAGCAGCGATCCTTTTAGAAAACCCGCGAGTATTAGCTGGCCTTCAGGGCTCGCGGAAATCTCCTGGAGAAATGCCATTACGACGTCGTTAGCAGCTTCCTGAGAGGGCATTCTTCGAACAGTTCTATACAAAGACGGGAGGAGAAGGTTGAAAGACTCTCTGAAAGGAAGACATTAACGTCTCAATGTATTAATAAAGAGAAAAAAAAGGTCGTATTGTGTTCTATTGTATAGCGGCGTTCCGTTCTTTAAACACGGGAAGCCAGATTCAAAATGGTTCCTATAATAACTTATAAATACACGTCCCCAAACAATGATCGGGCGAAATCATTAAAAAAAAAAAAAAAAACACTTTACGTGTTGTAAATCGATGTTTATTTATTCTCATTTGTCAAACTAGCTCTGTCGGAAGACAAGATTAAAACACATATTCTCGGTAAGATTAAGGTTAATTCTACTACAGGTTGTTAAAATCTATGTTGTTAGTTAGGCAAGGGACAATATTTGTGCCGCTAGTTCTGCTGGCATTGGCAAGAGATGTAATCTGTAGGGACATGCAAAATTCGCGTTATTTTCTGACAGTTGACTAGACTCCAAGTGACTATAGGCTCGTTCGACGTCTCCCGCTGGCTGATATTGTCGTGACTTGCCGCGGAGAATGCTTACACGGTAGAGAGGCCAATCTACGCAAAGACGTAACACACGTAAATGACAACACATTAAAGTTCGTGGCCAGTTAAATCGCAGATTATGCTCTGTTATGTATAGGAAAGTGAAGTTTAGTCTGCTACCAAGTGAAAACGCGAATTTTGCATGTCTCTAGTAATCTGACACATCCCATAGCTTTCGTGAACACACAGAGAAAAAAGGTTTTGTTGGTTCAACCGTTTATATGTTTGTATATGGCTAAACAAGTGTGTATTTGATTCAACAAAGGTTTTGTTGGCTGAACAACACATGAAACGCGCCAAGTATTGGCTTTCTTGTCCTAACAAAATGTATATTTAGGCCCTAACTGGACTAAACCATCCTTTTGGGATAACTATACCTGCCAGGCAACCAAATATTTGGTTGGTTCAACTACGGTTGAATCAACCAAACCTTTTTCTCTATGTAGTATAAAGTTACGTGAAGTTGATAATTTAAAGCCAAAAATGTTTGTGCCTCACTTTAAAATTAGATTAAATGTCTTCTCTCTTTCCCAAGCCAAGTTAAATTCAATGTTACTATGGTTTCTTATTTTTTGGATTCCTTAGAGATTACAGCGGAACTAGCAGCTGTTTTTTTTTTTTTTTTTTTTGTGCCAAATTATCCTAAAAGAACACAAGTTTTCTTTCCAATCTGTAGTACAATTATCCTTAGTAAGACTTACAAACGCATTCGCCCTTTCATTTCATATGCGGTTGGTGACTTTATTATTTTTTTTTCCAGTACGTAAGAAAACAGATCTGGATTATTTAATCTTAACTGCACATCTGTGGCATCCACTAATCGTTTTCAATGAAAACACCGAGTGTAAACAATGTTAAAGAAATCTAGCTGTCGAAGACACCTCTTGAAGTCATATTTTTTAATCACACTATATAACTACTTCAACTTTAAGTGGTTTTGTGCTATAATCATGAGAATCGTCCCAACGGACGATAGGAGGAATTTCTTCGCAAAACCTTCCTAAGGTGATATATTTGAATATTCAACCTAAAAGATATGCAGACAGGTGATCTGCAGTACCGTCACTCTCCAAATAACCGTCACTCCCTCCACTTGCCCCAAAATAAAGAATACAAAATAGAAAGTACGTGCAGCTGGGTGATTACATGTCACTTTAGTTGTGCCATGCGTATTTTAAATAGGCCCTAACAGTGTTTTACGGACCTGTTTAAGATCGCTGTGCACCGAAAATTTTATAATTTTATATTTATACCAATAATTGTCCAACTCTTACATATTACATACTCCGCGCTAAACACCGAACTAAACTAACGTGCACGTTTTCCATCAAATCGTTTTTACTATGAGCCTTCAAGCCATAGTAGTATTATTGAATGGGCGAAAAATCTATAGAAATTTCAATGCAACACTATCTCTGATTGGATTTATTTGCATGGACATACTCAATTGCGAAATAAATGACTGTCAATAGAAAACTAAAAATAAAAATAAGACAAGAAACCATAAATAAGCAGAGTATGCTTTAGTCATCAGGATACATACACAACATGAAATTCTAAAACTGGAATCTGGTCAGATAAAACAAGGAACAAACAGAAAATAAAAGAAATAACAAAAATATAAAAAAAAAGGAATCCTAAGTTGACATGCGACACAACGATGAGACGAAACAAAAACACAAACAGAAATACAGCAAACGACACAACGATGAGACTATTTTTGTTATTTCTTTTATTTTCTGTTTGTTCCTTGTTTTATCTGACCAGATTCCAGTTTTGGAATTTCATGTTGTGCATGTATCCTGATGACTAAAGCATACTCTGCTTATTTATGGTTTCTTGTCTTATTTTTATTTTTAGTTTTCTATTGACAGTCATTTATTTCGCAATGGAGTATGTCCAAGCAAATAAATCCAATCATGCACTCCCATTGCACAGTTCTTTCAAACTATCTCTGAGTTTCGCATACATTTTAAAGTACGTTACACTAAAAAGACCGGCTTTAGCTACGTGGAGGATTTGGAAATATTTTTTCTAATGTGCGTAATGTCTTCAAAACATCATTTCGCTCTCGTGTGAAGTGATTTTTTACACTGGACGAACGCGAAAAAAAAAAAAAAAAAAAACTGGCATTTCCCATCGGACTCCAATCAGACAGCAGTTTACATTAAATTAATTCGGGAGCGATTCCTTCTTCTACGATGGTACACATTCAGGCGTTTTGCCCACAACAGTTGCGGTGCAACTCATCAAACCCATATATCTTCAAACACGCCTGTGGCACAGAACTAACACACTGGTCTCGCATTCGGGAGATGTCCCGGGTTTGACTGCCGAGTCAGAACATCCTGATTTAGTTTTTCGGTGGTTTTTCGATATAATTCCGTGCGAACGTTGGGACAGTTCCCTAATTATAAAACACGATTAGAGATGATGATTTACCGCGGTAGAACTTGACTGTTGGCTGGGTTTCAAAACACGTTCAGCTTACCAGAAGATTACTGGCTTTCGCTCGTACGTGGAGCCGTTGCCCTATTTGACTGAGCCAATAAGAATCTCTCTATTGTAATAATTTATGCCTTTCATTGGTCTGAAGACATCTACGTTGTGCCAGACGTATAACATCCAATCATATATGTTTCAAGAAACTGCAGTGTTCTCAAGGGTATGTTGGCATAAAACATTTTCGCGATATACCATCATCTCTATAACCATGGTCGAATCCTTTTCAGTTTCCTGTTCTTAGTATTCGAAACGTGTGTCCAGATTAAGAATGTCACATTTGGTCGTGGCGTATCGCTGTTGGCCAACCAAATAACAACTCTCTCGGACCAGCAGCTTCAACTTGTTTGTATCTCTGGCATTCTTACGAATCCTTAGATGTACACATGAAGGCCACAATCGTGCCGGACGATGCTGCTACTCGGCGGGTTTTCTCGGGTATATTTCGTTTCCTCCGCCCCTTCCGGGGCTGTTTCAAACTCACCACGTGTCACCTCTCAACAGTTCTGACCATAATATCTTCCCGCTGGGAACGTTCGCCGAAGAAGTCCGTTGGAAAATGTAACATGAAAACCTGCGAAAGGCATGTAGTTACAGACATGATCTTATATACGTGCATTTTGTGCGATACTATTTTTAAGCCAAAATAGAGCATATCTTGTAAAAAAAATTATCGTAGGTTTGTAAAGGATAGTTTTTACGCTATAGACAAATATTTTAAAAAACAATACACCATGCTAATTATTTTAGTGATGAAAATTAGGTTATTAACGAATAAGGCAAAATTATGTAAATTTTGGGGTGTAAAAATTAATCAAGCCTATATAAGTCTTAGTGAAAAAATAACTAAATTTTAAGACAGTTTTACATCAAATATATTTTATTATTAAAAATAAATTTTATCGTAAAATATCGTAGAAATAGATCATGACCTTAAAATATTATCTTTCATATGTCAAGCGACAACAGGTTTATTTCAACCAAATTTTTCTTACTGCAACAAATACTGATTTATTAATTGCTACAGAGGAGTCAAAACACTATAGAACTGGTTTTCAAGGTCTGTAAAATAACTTTATATCATAAAATTTATTTAGCAAAAATTCGGTAGTCTTAAGCGGCCCAGTGTGCTCTTACATCGTTTTGGCTCAGTTCTTGTTCAGACAAACTAACTTAAATCGGACTGAGTTTGAAACTTCACACTTTTAATGCTACAAATTTCCCAAACAATTGCATTTTTTTCTGCAATTTCATTTTCAGTTACTTTACAAAATACCTGCCTTTTTTTTGTTTATAACGAAACAAATATTCATGCATAAGATGTCAGGAAATTATTTTAAAAATTTCTTTCCTTTATTTGTTTTTAAGTTAAAGAGCATTTTTCCTTGAAAAAAAAAAAACATCATACATAAAATTCGTATACATATTCTATACAGGTTTATAAATAAATATGCTCAAAACTCACTTAAAATCGTTTAGGATTGTTTGATTCTGAGTTTATAACTGTTTTATCAGAACAACATTCACATTAAGATTTTTTGAAAATCATTACATACGCAGTAAAAAAAAACCCTCGAAAATTATCATTGACTAATGCCGTTTAGAACTATAAAATTTGAGTTTAATTTCCTACATTTCTTATACAAGAATGCCTTCATTTATTTACGATGTTGTAAATTAAATTTAATACTTTAGCTAGTTGAGAAAATAAATTATTTATACTGAATTTAAGTTTGCCATATAAATAAAACATTTATTTTAATAACGAATCTATTGGGTGTGTTGCTAGTTTCCCTTTTCCTAAAGAACTGAATTTTTAAGTAGAAACCATATAAAAGAGATTTTAAATCAGTTGAAGTCGTACATAATTCACGTGCAAGTCTTGATAGAATCATAGCCAAATTAATCAAATTATGCACAATACTCTTTAAATTGCAAAAACAATGTGATAAAGACTCTTTATCATAAATGACAAAAGCAAAATTTGAATAAACCCCCTTGTTCTGCATTCTTTACATTTTCTCTAATGCATATGAAATAAAATTTGAAAGCATGAAACTTTGCCGTAACGTTGAAGCAAACAGTTATTCAAACAGTTTGCCTTTTTCAAAATATCCTAAATGTTGGATATTTTATAGAAAATATGGGCATATAAAGTATAAGTAAGTATTAAAGTTTATGTCGAAATGATAAAACATTTTTTGTCGAAAGTCATTTAATGCTGCAGCAAACCAATTAACGTTTTTTTTCCAGATACAATTTCCTGTAAAGAACGATGTGCATTGAAGTTCAGTTTTTATAAACTTCACTAAATTTGTCACCTAGTTTGCAGGACTGAATTCAAACAAGCCGTTCAGATACTTCGCTGGAATGATATATTTAGTGGAAACAGCGCCGGTAGCTTCACTGTACCCATTGGTTTCTGTGCCACAGCAATTGTTTGAAATGAATAGCTCTTCCGTTGCACACACAAACACATCGAGACCAGTTTATTTCACTTCCTGCCATAAATTTCCCCAGAAATGTAGACGAATCAGTATTTTACATCCTCATTTATGTCCTAACAATAAGCGAGATAGAAATTCTCCACAATTTCATGTTTTTCGTCAATAAACAATACTTTACTGATTAAATGGGCTCCTGTGTTGCTGAAGCTATCAGCAACTTAATTAAAACTGGACAGCAAAGTCATTCCTTATTGTAATTTATTTTATCTTTAATTAACTTTTTTTATGATCCTCATGCAACTCTATTTTCCGTTTGAGGCGAAATAGTGTGTCAGAAAGCGGGATTATTATATTATTATTATCATCATCGTTAAAATAGGCGCCATACAAAATCACTTAAATTAACAATATCATTAAATCGTAGGATATTTACTGTTTATTTTATGCCAGGAAATCATAGTTTGTAGCGCTAGATGAAGTAATCGAAGCTGTGAGCTTCTTAGAAAATGAAAACCTAATTATTTTCTTCTAGAAAGATATACTTCCTAAAGCTGCGAAAATTTTAACAGCCTTTCCTAAAGAAGGCTTTCATTTACTGAGAAACTTACAATTAGCTAAGAAATCTTTGGAAAACAAGACACATAACTGTCGTTAGTTGTTGTTTACGAGAGCCAACAACGTCTGTCGTGTATTCTGCACTAATGTTTCCTTCCAAATTAGCACTTTTGTGTTGGAATCCTCAGTTCCAGACTTTTAAAACGCATAGAGAAATGGATGCGATTCGTTATTGGTAGGAAGAGGAGGTTTTCGCAAAAATATGTTTGCACCACTTTGTTTGTATGCATTAAGTGCACACCTGCAGCTCTGCTTCGTGGTCAGTGATTGGTTGTTTTAACTCCCAGTGTATTGGAATTTTATCCGCAAATCACAGACGTTTGGTGTCGCAGTTAACTTTGTTCTGATTGACTTAATCAGCGAGAGACGACTCGCCACAATTCACACAGCCAATAACGATAAAGTAGAGCTCTTTTCGTGAAAACATTTGATCCCTAGTCATTACATAATAAAATTATAAAATTAGAATGTAACCAACTATACATTATATTAATACAAATTAACATAATTTCTCATTTTATAAAAATGTTTTTGGATTACAAACGATTGAAAGTTTCAACTATTCTCCAATAATTTCCAAGAGACGAGCTCTTCTTGTGACTAGACGGTTCTATGCCGCGAGGAAAAACGTTTACTGTACTTCAGGTTGTATATTCACTTTTTGACTCTTGTTTCCAAAATATTGCGATGAGTTCATTTTAGCTTCTGTCACTTATGCCAAAATGTACCACTTGACTTGTTAATCTTCTAGGTTTGCAGACAGTTTTGCCAATAAATTTATTTTAGCTTCAATAAAAAACTGTCAATGCAGTCAAACTCCCTGATATCTATTCAGATAAATGCGGAAGCAATATAGTGCCTCACATTGACTGTACGATTCCCGGCATTGAAGTTACAGTGTTACCAACAGAAATCGTTTTGCTACGTGCAGCAGGAACTTCAGTTCCGTACTTTGCGCATACGAGCGGTGTTGTTTTAGAATGGCGTGGAAAAGTGTTTCTCACTAAAATACTTGTTACTCTCATTTGTGTGAGATAATGTTCGGTTTGTAGACATTACTTGTGACTATATTTTCCTCGAATGAAAAATTTTTAGCTTTCAAAGTTTTTTGCAAAATGGCATGTCAAAGTCACATACAGCACCTCGCGAACATACGTACGAGTAAGGAACACGAACTGTATTACATATTTCAACAATTCACGCTAAAAGTACGTCATTGGCTAATCCAAGAAATGTATAAAGAGCATAATAAAGTCATCTGAATTTTAAAAAATACTCTGAATTCTAAGAACATCTGGACAATTTCAGCAATTTTTTAATACAAAAGTTTATTTTGTGTTCTCATAAAGTTGTTAAAGTAGCACATCACACGTATGTTAAGTATGATTTATTTTATTTCTGTCGGTTGGCTTTTGTTATGTATGTAACACTGTAACATGAAAATTTGTCTTTAACGTGGAAACTAATTTAGTAAAAATAATGTTCATGCCTTGAAGAAGTCGTAATAAATGTCTACAGACCAACTTCTTTCTCGTATATGTATTAAATATTGAAGAATTTAGTGACGTACATCCTTAAACATGAATGTAGATATCTTACTCCATGTTATGATAAACAAAACACAGCAACGATAAAGCACTTTTCGAGGATAATTTCAGAAGTCAGTGATAAAATTATAGCTGTTCCTCTGATAAACTCATATGAAGACGCATTTAAGTTAAAATGGAGACATAAAATTTTGAGGTAGATTAAAATTAGAGGTTTTAAAAAAAATCTTCTAGCCTATATGACTCACCAAACAGTATCCGAGCGTAAAAAACATATTGCATAATAGCACCTAACAAATATGTTTGTAAATGTTGAAAATAAAAGAGTGTGGAGTTAAGAAGTTCTGAATGTGTTTATTTTTTACATTATCTGCTGGCAGAGTTCTTAATGAAAGAGTTTCAGTAACCTTCACGACTTCTCGCCATTATGACAACATTTAAGACAACTTCTATTTAAATTCTTTCTACAACTTTTTTTATACACTGACCACACACCTGCAATGCCGACGTGATTGATTTTCGTATAAATAATGAAGATTCAGAAGAATTACTGACGATTTATGTTTAGAGTAATGTTACATTTTACGTTTACCACGTTTTTATACGTAAATTCTAGCAAGCTTTATTTAGTTTTTCAATTAATATAGAAACATAATTGTTATGACATAATGCACTTAATGAAAGGTAAGGTAAATGCCTATTGAAATGTTTTCAAATAATTTGAAATACATTCTAAAATAAGGAAGAAATTATGCGACATGCACAATTATGAGGGACATGGCTTCTTAGCGCATTAACTAATCAGCATGCTGTCCAAACACTTTAATTTTGTTCCCCTAAAAACTTTAAAGGAATGACTTAGAGAATTTTAAAGCGTAATACCGAATTTCTTGTTTAGTTAAAAGCCGATGCTTAGAAATGTGTGGACGGAAATTTGATTATCGACTAGATGTGCTACGTGCTAACCAAGGGAGCTCATGTGGAGGTTAACCGATATGATTTTCAGTTGAAAAAAAAAGTGGAAGGTTTCTAAACACTTTTTCACAAGTTTTAAATTTTTAACTTGCTTCCAGCGGATATTATTAATTTTTGTAATTAGGGATAGACTTTACGGACATCCGGTATATTTTTGGCTGCAGTGTTTACACGATTTGCCCACGCACCAGCGGCAGCATTACGCTTGGAATACGTAGGTAAACCGTTATTAATGCGATGGCTCCGGAATCATTTGTGGGCCCCGCGTTCGGGAAACGGAGGGGTTGAATTCGGCTCATTAATACGGGCGTTGAGAGAGATAGGGAAATGGGCGGAGAAGGAAAGAGAGGAGGTAGGGATGGAACATTAGCAACGCCTCGGAAACAACGTGGAACAGGAACGTGGTGAGTGATGTGGATGGCTGGGAGGAACAGTGAGCTCTGGTGAATTATAACGTCGGCTCTGTGCCGGCTGTGGCGACCCTGTCTCTGATAGCGCGGCTCCCAGTTCACATTCCTGCTGCCTCGTCGACCCAGCGATTTACGCCCTCTGAATCCTGCGCCATTCGTCACCGGTCAAAAGGGGCGGCGCAACACACCGACTGTGCCTCCCAGCAAGGATCCCCAGATTAAATATTTTTTTTTTACTACCAATAAAGCGCGGTTTATTTGTAACACCAGATAAGTTCTCTCAGTAATAAATTTGCAAAAATTATATGTAGGTGAATTTAATGTAGGTAAGGTTTTAGGTACAGTTTATTTTTCACTTTTAAATAACTTGAAAATAAAACGTTTTGAGTGGCTGAAACTCACTCCTGCCCTCCATAAGAGCTAAGAATTATGGAGGAGTAAATCCCGAGAGAGCTAAAGTAGTTTCCACATTATTACAAGTTTTTTATCACCGATGGATGTAGGGGGAGAACAGACAAGAGGCAGCCAGCGCCAGCAGCTACGTTAGAAAGGGCGTTGGATCACCGAATTTTCGCTTTAGTTTCGGAGATAACACAGCGAAAAATAAGGTGAATACAAAGATAACTTGTATACCCGGGCAAAATTAGACCTGAACCCTCTGCTGCATCCCTTATGGCCTGTCGTGACTTTTAGTTGTGCGAGCAGAAAGTTGCCTACTTGAGTTTTTCTCACTCTTTTGACGACCGGAGGTAGGGAAGCGATTAGGGTGACACTTGTGTGTATAAATTGCAGCATCTCCCCGTCAGTGGTTTTAATCGGTGTGCAGGTTTCATGTCATATTAATTTCCAGTGAGTCAACATTTTAGGGGACTCGACTCTGGGTTAGTCCAATGCACGCCTCTATTTCACGTACGTTTCTAGCTAGTATTTAAATTTGGCTTTAGAGTCGAAAAGGCAGTTTTCGACGATGATGGAAAACATAAACGATATCTATAGGATATGTGTTGTTTTGACGGCGTCATCGTTTGCGTAGTACTTTCTTGTGCGTGAGTAAACAAAACGCGGAATCTTTAATAGATTCGTAAAAAACCTTCATTACACTGCGCGCCAGCTTAGATGGCGAGTGGCAGCTACTGAGTGAAGGGCACACTCCAGGAATTCAAGTAGCAGGCTGTAGCAAAAACACCTAGGAGCCTATAAATACCGGAATGAAATCGACCTATGTAAATTAGCCATTCGAAGTTAAAACGGTAGTAACATTACACGCAACACATTTCAGCTCGTTACAAAACAATATAGGGATTGCAGGAAGTTGTCAATCACTAGCATTAGACACTTAAAAAAATAATATTTACGACAAAATTTAAATGATTAACAAAAATTATATGGCTCGAAAGAGGGAAGGAGGTTGATAAGAAAGAACATACTTAAATTTCGACGGTACGAGTGCAGCACCTAAGACGTATTAACAATCAGAACTGTTAGAAAATCGGGATTGAAGAATTTTCCGTCAAAGTGTCTGACTAATTAGTAATTATGTACCAGCAGACCCGACGTTTTCAGTGCAGTACTGGGTTATGACGTTTTTCTCGCATGTGTTGAGCACAGGGCCGTTTTATGATAATTGTTGTGAAAATAATATATATGGTATGTTATTTAATGTCAGTGTTAAAAGTTATTAAGTGAGGGATTCGCTCAGGTGATAGCTACACTGTGTGTTTATTTAGCTGTTATTTAGATGGTTACTTAAGGTTAAATGACTTAGACAGTTATGGTTAAACGGGCATTTACTCTACTATAATGGCAAGTACACTGAATACAAAGAACTGTTACAAAACATTATTTCAATTTAGGAGTGGAACGCAATATTACAGATAATTAATGTGTTAAATTAAATCGAGGGTTGCTGCCACATAGTTAGACCTGATGACCTTACCTAAAGCTGGATTTATGAGGTAGACGGCCCCGCCGCGCCGGGACTCGACCCCCGAGCCCCGGAGGAGAGTTGCACTGCTGTTGATCGGATGAGTGTTGACGGACAACATACCCCGTCTTCTTGGTAACAGTGCCATATATCGGCTTGCTTAACCTCATTATTACGGTACTACGAGAGGGGTGAGGTGAATTGCTGTCTTCATTGATTTCCCAATACTGGTCTAATTGCAGCCCAAACTTCTCTCGCTATCCGGCCTGCTTGCCATATGACAGAATGGTAGGCCCTAGGTTACATAAATATGAGTTACTTTTTCCAATTTAGTTGCAGTGATAATGTGTGCTTGAAGCAGACATTTTGGATACGTTGTCATAACTCTGGCCTCGGTTATCCTGTATAGCAATGACGTTTTCTTTTAGAGTACAGATTACAGCTTTACTTAAATGTCTTTATCTGTGGCTGTAAATTGTAATAAAAATGACGTATTTTAGAGCTTTGGTTACAACTTCACTTTTTTTCTGAAGCGTTGTAAATTGGAATGAAATTAGCAAAATTTTTCCGAAATATTACCAGGAAGTAAGGCAATATCTGAATACAAAATACAACTGATCAGTTACAAAAATATTTAAATTAGAAAATAAGTTATTATTGCACCACACTACAAAATAAATTTCAGAGCAAATATCATCGTTTTGTTGGAACTTTAGGAAAGCCAGTTTATTAAAAATTATAAATTATTTATAGGTATCTTTAATTCTAAAAGTGAGAAGGGCTAAGCATTTCCGTAAAACTATTGCTGCAACATATGAGGGGCTTAGAATGTTAGTGGTGTAGGTCACATAAAGCAATTCTCACAAAAATAATTAATTGCTATTCAGCGTCCATTTTTAGTAATTGAAATTTACTTCGAAAATTGAGTAAAAAATTTTAATAATTGACACGGGACTTTCTTTTAAAACATGGATAGTATGAATGAAAAAACACCTCTTAATAAAAGCTTACCTCAATTACACCAACAAGTTGCTACGTGTGAGGCCGTCTATTAAGCAAGTTGCAGACTAGGAACTGGGTACGGAGAGATAACACGTTTATGTTGACGCACTGCTGGGAAGTAATTTTCGCGCAAGTGCGTTCGTTTCGCGACGACTCGCCTTGGGGTGATGAAAGAAAGGGTGTGAAGGCTGAGGGAAGAGTTACGCAGACGTCAAGAAGGAATCGCGCGACGGTGCGCACTAGGACCTCCAACTTCCCGCCCGTCGACTCGTGCCTACGGCCACCAGATGTCTACACCCTCACCCAGAAGTCTAGCCCCAGAGGTGTTCGGTGAAGGTGAAGGGGGTGCCTATCTTCGTCGTCGTCGATCCACCCCCGCGTATACACGGCACGCGCCTTCACGGCCCTGTAATTAAACCACCTCCCGGCAAACGCACTAATTAGTATATTAGACCGCAGCAGCCCAACTCCAACTCCGGCGGCAAAGTTTTAATGACGGAGGTCTGGGGAGAGGGGTTACCTCCACCCAGACCGCGAAAGGAAGAGGAAAGTGAACCCATCCCTCTTAAGACCGGAGCATTCTAATTTCCCCCTCTCCCGCCCTAGGTCACCACCCTCCTCGTTTTCCACCAGAAACTTGCCACCTGGAGGATTAAGCTGTGGCGTGAAGGAAACTCTAACAGGAGGTTGGTGGAAGGTGGTGTAACTGTCTAGTAATTTACTAATGTACAGAATTAGAACGGCTTACACTTGTTACAGGCCAGCGAAGCAGCATCTTCTTCTCAAAACAAAATTAAAATTAAATGGATATAAATATAACAATGAAAACACGCCGATTCAAGATTATTTTTCCCTGTGTAAATGGAGTGATTCATCCCAGTTTTTTTCTTAAACTGTCCATCTTATTAAAACAAATTCTATACCGATGTTATTACAGCATATTAAATTGGCTTTAATATCAATCATACCACGTAAGAGTAAGGATAAATATTAACGTAGGCATGATTATCAATTTTTTTTTCTTTCCAGTCTTGTAACAAATAAAGGGAGTATCGAAACGTGAATTTTGTTACATCACTTACTCTTCGCCATAAAATATTTAGGCCTGAGTTTGGATTTAATTGTTTTAGAGCAAACTGAGCATTAAAAAATTTTTTTAAATAAGTAAAAAAATAAAAAACAGAACTTTAAAACAATTATTAATTTAAGAAATCATACCTTACTTTTAACATAAAATATACTCATTAATGTATTAATATCAAATAAGGAAATAAATTGCAACGCATCGTTTCGCAAATTTGAAATAAGATGCCCGTAAATTTGGCGATTTAGTAATTATGCACATGACAAAAATATAACTTGCGTAATATCGGTGGGTGAATGTTCCCTGTCTAAAGCTCGATGCCCATTACTTGTCCTTATCTTACTTTTTTTAAGTGTCTTACGTGCACATCGGCAGCTCTGATTCATGGTCAGTGATTGTATGTTTTAACTCCCGTCGTCTTTGGGTTATATTCACCAATCACAAGCGTGTTGTGTCCTAGTTAATATTGTTCTGTCTGGTACAGTCCAATAAGTAACGCCTCTGCGCAAATACAAACTGCCAATAACCAAGAAGGAGACCTGCAGATGTTCAGGTAAGGAATTGAAACGAACTGGTGCAAAAACCTTTCCGCAAAACCTTGCAGTCCCTACTTGTTCCCTCTCTCTTTTACAAACATTCCCTAAGAGTGTGTGTGTGTATACATTTATATACATACACAATATGGTGCTGTAAATTTGACACTAGCTCAACATAAGTGAGTGATTTTACAGAACATGACATTACGGTAACAGTGCAGTGAGGAACACAGTATGGCTCTTAGTACAGATATGGCAATGAAAACTGTAATAAATGTGTTACTGTCAGGGAAAACTGACCATATATGGTGATGTACCTTAATATCGTGATAAACCACTTTGTTGGCTTCACAAAATAGGGAAGGATCTGCACGCCGAGTTGATTAGGTTACCAACAGAGAGCAGACATGTGTAGTTTCGGCATTAAGTGGCCAATGTATGAAAATATAACATCACAATTAAAATGTTTAACATATTTCTGTTTACTGAAATTCGAAGCCTCAGTATCACGAAGTAGGGTAGGAATTACCTTATAACTTCATACATGTTTTATTTACAATTTACTGCATAGATCATGCTCCTATACAGTACTAGTTCCTTGCGTTTATTGTTTATACAGCGACACATTTTCGCCTAGTGGCGGAAATTGCTACTATTGTTCTCCCTTGTACATCGCTTTCGCATTTAATGACAGGAATATGTAACAGATACCAGTGTCATTACAGTCCACTCCATGCCGCCGTGAGTAACGTCACTGGAACTTAAAAGCACCTGATACACATGTTAACATGACAGTTATATTTTAATGTGATCATCGTATATCACCTTTAGACGATCTCGTCTATATTTTACAACTTTGCTGTCTACCCGGCACAGTTAAATTAATGCATGTTTTCTTAACTTAACTGAAAATTATGACTGGAACTCTTCAAGAGGTTTCGAAAGGTAAGATGTTGAGCAAGTGACTGGAATATTCAATCTTCGATAAAACCTGAACTACTCATCATAATTCTATGGGGATTTTTGCCGAGTAGGTGTGCTGTAAGCGGACGTTTATTTATGTAGCACTGGGCGGTAGTATGCCGTGATTTCGAGTAAAAAATGATAAACTGTATTTAGAACAATAAGGGATTGATACCACAAAATCCATAAAAGTGAAAACTGTCATTTTTATAATTTTAGCACGATAATATCCGGAACTCTACAGTAACCAAATTAAAAAATATATATTCCCGTTTTGATTTTGCAGTCTTATTCTCCGAAAACCTCTGCATGGGAGATGTGCGGATGTTAAAATAATTTTAAAATTAAAAGGCGTATATTTTAACATTTCGGTTATGATAGAGTCCTAGATATCATCGTAGTAAAAATTACAGTTTTCCAATTTTTTTAGGGATTTTGTTGTTTCAATTCCTTATTTTTCTAAGTACGGTTTATTTCTTTTTTACTAGAAAATAGGCACACTAATACCCAGTGCAATATTAATAAACGTCCGCTAATAGAATATCTACTCAGCAAATAATTTCCATCGAATTATGATGAGTAGTTTACATTTTATTGACGATCGAATATTCCAGTCACTCACTCGACATCTTACCTTTCGATATCCCTTACCAAGTTGCTGCTGTTTCACGCGTGAAAGAACATTTACTCCGACCCCGAAACTAATGCTAAATCTTTAAATTTGAGTCAACTTGTACCTGCCAATTTAATGGAAGATTACGACCCCCGGCACGACCGACTGTTTCTTCATTACGTATTCAACTGAAACGAAATAAGTCAGCTTTGCCCCGTCTAGGCCAGTTTGCTGCTGTGACGTCAGCTACGCCTTGATTGAACTTCGATAGTCACGTGATTTGAGTATAACTGACAACGTTCAGTCTTCGTGTATATATGCGGTTGGCAATTTTCCCTGAGGATCTGTCGTCACTATGCTGATAACGCGGGTTGCAGATGTATATTCGCTATCCTAGCAGGTGTCTTAAAGAAAGGGTGTATTCTCAGGGGTTTCCTTGGGCACCAGCAGAAAGCGTTGCAACCTGGCGTACTTGCGGTTCATCGCCCATTTTGACAGACGCGTATCACTCACTGAAAAAAATACTTATTAGTCACTGCAAAACATTTTGTTAAAATGGACCTTACCAAATTTTTTATTGTGGTTACAAAATTTTTTTTGTAGTCACTGCAAAACTTTATTGGGAACAGCAAAATTTTTTTGTGGTCACTACAAAAAAGTTTGGTGAGGTCCATTTTAACAAAATATTTTACAGTGAGTAATAAGTATTTTTTTTTCAGTGGTGGAGTTGAGACGGAGGGATAGTGACACAACAGTGGTACGACAATGAAAGAAGTTGACTAAATAAACTAGGGCGAACTTAATATCTTAAACTGGACCACAAGACGTGACAACATAAGGAATATATAATCTGCACTATTTGGCATTATATATATTTTTTTATTTCTTTATATATGTATATATATACACACACACACACCTACGTACACACAGGTTGTTAAAAAAAACCGACAAGCTCCGACAGGTGATTCATTGTGAAAAATAAAGGGTAAAATATATATATAAGACATTTTGTAAGTAACTGTAATATTAAGGGAGTAATTCGCCTTTGAAAGTCAAATTTTAAAATTTTGATTTCCCCACGAACCGAATACTAATCGACGTAAACTGACAAATCTCATGATGTTACTTCATGGCAATACGGCTGATAAACCAACAGTAAACGCCAGTTGATCCATTCAACCCTTACGAAAATAAAAGGGGTGGTCAACTTTAAATTTTCTGACAACTTTTTTAACGTAAGGATAATCCAACATTTAAAGGTCCTCTTGTAACGACTGTCTAGGACTCATAGTTTTCGTGCAAAACGCTTGTGAAGTTTTGTGGTGATGATACAGAGCCTAGTGTGTAGGCAACACTGCATACACAAGTGTCAGGTTTATTCCGCAGCGCCGCACGAATGGCGGCGGACATTCACTGTAAATATCACGTAGCGTAGTTTAAATAGCTCACATAACCGTAACCAACACTTTGTACCTTGGTGAATTTGTGTGTGTGTGTGTTTAAATAAAAATGATAAACGTGCAAGTGAAATAAATATCTCGTCGGTAGAATGCACAGAGATTAGACATTTAAAGTGTAAGGGAGCCTATATTGTTTTCAGGCACTGTCCGGTATTGCCGATACCATACTGATGCTGCCTTGAGAAGAAAAAGTTGCATTTTAGAGGACGTAGGAAATTAAAAACTTAATTTTCAAAACACTTCGGGAAAGAAAATTATAGTTGTCTTAAGTTTTATTGTTTTAGTCTAACTTACGTTTAAGATATATAAAAATCTATGAACCACAAATTTGTCAGTGACTCAAACATATGCGGGTGTGTAATGAAGGATATGGTTTACTTTTGACATACGTTATGCAATTTTGGTTTAAAATTGACGTCAGGGACAGATGAACTAACAGTCACCAAGTCTTTAAATCTGTAAAGTACTCGCAACTGTGACATTGTTAGGCGTGTTTTTCTCTGCCTGAAAGTTGTGTTAAAAGTTGTGCAAAATGCACAGAGAGAAGAAAAAATTTGGAATTTTAAGCTCTTCCCACTTCAAAAAGAGCGAGCGGTTTGGATTTATCGGTATCGGAATAACCCTGCTGTAAACTTGTAGTCAAATGCCAGGTTCCAAAATACTCTTAATATTACAATCTCGTATCAGTTATGCGATTTTATATCAGTAGCGATACATCGACATCTTTTCATTAACTTCCTGATCTCTCAACCCTAGTGTTTGTCTGGTCTTTAATACAGATTTCCTAAATGTCAGTTTCCACTCAAACAATGTCACACCAGTGTCACACAAGCAGTGCAGCACTCTGTTATTTTCACACCGTTAGCAGTTAATGGCAGTAAACATTTGTGTTATCTAATATGAACACTCGTTAACTACTAAGTGACATTTAAGGCTAAAACTCTACCTTAATTAAATTTATTTTAGTGGTGTGTGTTTTAATAATGTAAGAGATAACGGCGCATGTTCACAAACAACACGTTTTAACCTGAATCGTGTACATATCCGAGAAGAGACTACCTCAACCCATCTCTATTATTGTAGACTTCCATTTGTGCTGACACGGACATGCAACTGCTTTGTGTAACGTTGGAGATTTATTGAGCAGTTTAACGAACATAATAAAATACTCATATCGTTTCATTTGCGCAATTATAATTTATTTTTCATTTAAAAAAAACACAAATTCAGCCAAGAACAAAGCGTTGGTTACTGTTATGTGACCTATTTAAACTACGGCACGTGATAATTACAGTGAATATCCGCTGTTATCTGTGCAACACTGCGGAATAAACCAGACACTCGTGTACGCAGTGTTGTCTATACACTAGGCTCTGTACCACCAAGGCCAAAACTTCACATGCGCTTAGCACGAAAACTATGAGTCCTAGACAGTCACTACAAGTGGACCTTATTATTACTAAGTTTACATTACCCAATAAATCACTTTTAAATGTTGGATTATCCTTAAATTAAAACCGTTGTCAGCAATTTAATGATGGCCACCCCTTTTATTTTCGTAAGGGTTGAATGTATCAAATGGCGTTTACTGTTGGTTTGTCGGCCGTATTGTCATGAAGCAATATCTTGAGTTTTATCAGTTTACGTCGATTAGTGTTCGGTTTGTGGGGAAATCAATGTTATAAAATTTTATTTTCAAAGGCGAATTGCTCCCTTAATATTACAGTTACGTACAAAATGTCTTATATATATTTTCTGCTTTATTTTTCACAAAGAATCGCCTGCCGAAGTTTGTCAGATTACTGTCAGAAATACGTTTGACTGGGGTGTTTGGCGTCTTTATTAATTATTTACGCGTGGATGGTTAGCAATCCGCGCTGAGCACAAAACTTTTAACTGCATACCTCCCAGGAACTTGAGCAATGAGTTTTAACATTGTAAAGTTCTTTTTTCATCTGTTTACCTACTTATATAATTATATTTGTACATACCTTCATAAAAAATCATTTGTTAGGTTTCTACCTGTATCTTTCCAACATACTCATGAAATAAAAATTATTGTTCGGTGAAGAATTTTGCTCCTATAATTTTTTTATGTATAGTAGCCTACGTGTATTTATTGGCATTACTTAGCTATTGTTAGCACAAAAATTAAAACCGGTACATTTTTTATATGCAACTTTTTACCGTATCTAACTATGCTGCATACCACAGTTTTTCAATCTCTGCACTTGAATGTGTATGCCTATTTCGTCTTGGTATACTGCGAGGCCTTCCCATACCCTTCAAATAATTAATATTCCTCGGTGTTGAACCCACACAACTTACTAAAGCACAAACTATGGAAATTATTTGACGCAGGAAAGGGATTGACTGTTTCTATACATCCTCCATCCTCCATATACTTTTTAGCATATATATTGACTTATAAAGCTCTGCTCACGATCCTTTCGCTATTAGTAGACTCGTGGTCCGCCTGGTTCACTGGAGGGAAACTGAACAGAAAGCTATTCGGGCGTTACTGAGCGCTCCTGAGTCTTACATAATGCTTACAATTTTTCTCCTTTTCTAACTTAATCACATTGGTTACCCTAACGAAACAGTAAATTCTATGGTTTGTCTTAAAACAAATTACCAAAATCTTTATTTGTTTATTTTGATACAAAAATCAAACCATTGTAAACAATTTATCTCTTTCGTGAGTGGAAAAAAGCACACAATATATTAATATGTATACACACACGTTAACTAGGCATTAAATTAGAACTTCATTACTGGAATCTAGGCCTACTTCATAGCTTTACGGACAGAACTTAAGCCACTCTTTTCGAAAAGAAAAAAAAATAATATATATATATATATCCACCTACGTGTAAACATTTCTAATGTTGATTCCGCTGTGGTTATTTAACAGCGAAACGATATAGAGCCAATTTAAAATCACCGCAGACTTTCGCAGCCCTTTTTTGACATATTATACGCATCTGTTAGGTTGTCACTTCTCAGTAGTTGTTTGTCACCGACGATTCGTAAGACATCACAACCTCTATCTCTAAGCCTAAATACGTGGCATAAATTTGTATTTTTGTATAAAATGTTTATTTTAATAATAGTTGCTTAAAATTTGATTGGCAGGTAGTAAAATGCATATTTCACACGAAATCATTCGGAAATATACGGGATGAGTTAGGACAGAATGAGATAATTTGTTTGCTGATGCTTTATAAAAAGAAAGTCGAAAACGTGTTTTATAATTGTCAATGAAGTGAAATTGGAATAAATATACTACCCTTACACAACCTTTAAAATGCCATTTCTTTAACTATGGAAGCTGATACTACTTATTATTAATTAATGAAACTTTAAACAGTACATAACAATAAAGTATCAAGCACGTAGTTTTTTACATTATTTCAAGTTTTGCAATTGGAATGTCCATTTTCAGAGTGCCTACTTTAGGTGTAAGAATTTGTACCAATACATATTCGTGCTACTTATGCAATAGTTCGTTTAGTAAAAACCTTACCAGTTGCGCAAATAAGAACTTTATAGATTAGTTCATGATGTATACCTACAGCTTAAGAAAAGGTTACTTGAAATATCTGAGATATAGTTTCAACAGCTCTAGCATCCAAGTCTTTAATACACAACGGTTTGTGAGCTAATAGAGATTTAAGTTCAACTCTCAAGCATGCTATTTTAAACCAGATAAGGTCGTATGAGTGTTTAAGAATCCCCCTTTTCAGTCAGCTAAAACACATAAAAATAAACTCGATTTTGATCACATTTTCGATTATAATAACAATTCTTAAATATTTTGATAATTACCACTCAGTTCCGATATAACATATTTCATTATTTCATTTTACGAAAAATAACATGTTTTATGCTGAATAAAAGCCAAATAACGAATCATGAATTTTATGTTACCGCACTTTGAGCAAGTCAAACTTTTATTAGTCTGCAATGTGGGAAACTATACAATAAATTAGTTCTTAGATTTGTGATATTTCTCTTTATTAGAGGGGCTCTTATTCGAACTGTCATCTTTATAACTAACATAACTGACAAAGGAACAGTTTGATGCTCTCAGAGTGGAGGAACTGAACAAATTTTGCTCGAAGACTTAAAGGGGAGCTCGGTGGAATGGATTACCACAGCTTTGATCTGAACCTTGTGTGACGTCAATTTCTGTCTGCTTCGTGAGAAACCAATAAGGGCTATTTTTAGACTTCAGTCTCCTAGTCAGACGAGAAAGGAAAATAAAGCATTTTAGATCCATTTTAAAATTAGAAATGTATACAATTAGAACAGTAATATTAGATTTACCGTTGTTACTTCGCAGAAAAATCTGTTTCTTAATTAATTTTTACTTGAAAGACATGTGCGAGACTTACACAAAATACAAATATAGCTTCTCGATAAAATACATCACGATTAAAATACTTCATATTCTGAAATAATTTATTTAAAAAGCTCAATTCTACTTTTATAAATCCAGTGCAATTGCTGTAATGTTTCTTTAATGCTGACTTTCCAGTTTAACTCATATAAAATTAGGTTTCGTTGATCTTCTAGTATGTAAATATAATGTTAATTCATTTTCCGACTTTGAAATATTAGCGACAATCCAAATATATTAATATCCCGGTGTCTGGCAGTGATACAATGTTCATCGTGTGCCTTGAAGCAACTGTAACAACTGTATTACAGTCAAAAGGAATTAATCATGTCTTGTGAATACTGCAGAACGCTTTGGAATTACACAATCCTTTACGAGTATTGGAAGTTTATGAGAGGAACCATCAATTTGTATCTGAAACTTACGAATTTATTATGTATAAAGTATATAAAAGTTATAACAGAAATTTCACTAATAAGTACGACATAAAACTTATTTTAAGGAATACAATAATAATGTTTGCGTACCATTTTACGAAATTTATTATAGGTCTAATACATTTTTTAAAGAATATTTCTCAAAACTGTTGGTGTATGATAAACTTTCACACTTCTCAGAACTTTTTTTTTATAATTTTCCATAAGTATTGTAAGTTTATGAGAGGAACCATTAATTTGTATCTGAAACTTAAGAATTTATTATGTATAAAGTATATAAAAGTTATAACAGAAATTTCACTAATAAGTACGACATAAAACTTATTTTAAGGAATACAATAATCATGTTTGCGTATCGTTTTACGAAGTTTGTTATAGGTCTAATACATTTTTAAAAGTATATTTCTCAAAACTGATGGTGTATGATAATATTTTACACTTCTCAGAACTTTTTTATAATTTTCCAAAAGGAGATAAATCGTGCATAGAATTCTGGGAAACTTTCAGTATAAGTAACGCACACATGAAATTCAACTGAATATATACCCAAATGTATTCTATACTAAGCGTTCTTTGTGCCTGTAATACAAAACCAATAATATCTTGACATTATAGCTGTATATAACCGTTTAACGGACATATTGTTTAAAGTTTATTTTAAGATTGTGTGGTAAAACGTTAAAATTTTTAAACTTATATTTATGCCGAATATTTAAGTAATGTTTGGTCGCTTTGTTAAGTCGATACTAGCAAATATTATAATAATTAAAAGCAATTGTAAATGGTTCCTGATATTTATGTATACACATTAACGTGTGTTGTTACATTATCTAACACATGCAGCAGATCCCAATTTCCTAAATGGCATATAGCTCAATGAATTCAAAAGTTTCTTCATGCGCGATCACACGTAAGAAAGCTGTACAGTAGGTTAGGTTCGTGTGTTAAGTTGTGATATTGTGAGAAATTTAATCTAGTTTCAGCGGTAGTCATTATAATTTTAAAAGAGAGTTTTGTGTTTTTATGTAGCTAGCGTGTAAATAAATTTCAAACATGTTCAGAAAGACTCCAAGACGGAGTATATTAAAGTTGTGTAATGTTGGCTTAAAAAATTTTACAAATGTGTTTCCGACTGAACAAGTGGGCATAGTATAACTTGCTAACTTGAAAACCGAAGTAAGAATTATATATTTTTTTTAAATAAAATAAATAAAAAAAACTAAACTCACTCCGTCCCGATTCGTCCTGCGTGTCAAATACTAGAAAAAACCTGCAGACATTACCTACAGTAGTAGCCACGGGTTCCTATTTACGTTATTTTAGTATGTTTTATTTTTAAATCCTGAAAGGGAACATATATCGCAAAACATTTACACAGAAATGTTGGAAATTGCTTGTACTATGAAGCCTATTTTTTTTCAAAACAGAAGTTTTAAAAATTGAGGCTTATAATTGACTTTATGAGAATTTAATTAAGTCGATAATTAGCCAAAATTATACAAACTTATGTTTTGAAGTAAATAGGCTACGCAATACAAACAATTTCCAACATTTCCATGGGACAGTTTTGCGAAATTTGCTGCCTTTCAGGATTTAAAAAAAATAAACTCGTGCAAAGACAGCATAAATAGGAACCCGAGGGCCTCGACTGCACGGTTAATTATTAATCTGCAGCAGCCGATCATTCCTTGGCCGTAGTATTAGTTATTTAAGCCCGCTGAGTGCTTCATGGAAAAAGGGGGGAGGGGAGTGTAATGAGTAACGGAAGCGTTAGTTGAATCCTGGGTCGTGATAGGACAGATTCGGTGTGACGGTGGTTGTTTGCAGGTCAGGTGGACCTATGGACGCAGGCGTCTAGCGGCTGTAGCTGCCCCTTCGAGCCGTCGAGGCAGAACTGCGCCTGCTGTGTGCCTGAGGGCGGCTGCCACTGCGGACCTTCTGCGCCGCACAGGTGCGCCCAGTGTGGCCTCGAGCAGTACTGCGCCAACAGTGAGTAACCAACCAGAAGTTACTGTTATTAAATACCTATGTATGTTGTTAATAATTAATAGAATTTCGCAGGTTGAGGCCTATATAAGAATTATTATGTTCTCTAGAAGGACAATATTATCTCTAGAATGTTTAATATAATCTCAAGAATGGGCAATAAGATCCCTCTAGAAGTAATACTCTAGTCTATTCTAAAGAACGATCTGTATGTAGTTTCTTGCAACATATATGAGTAGAAATAGAAAATTTTGCGAAAATATTTTTGCAGCACTTTGTTTCAGTGCCAATCGTGCGCAACTGCATCTCGGCTTTGTGGTCAGTGATTGGATGCCGTAATACCCCGCGTCTTGAGGTTAAACCCGCAAATCACAGATATGATGTGTCGCAGTTATCCGTGTATTGATTGGTACAGTCAAATGAAGAACAACTCTGCACGAAAGACTCTTGTCAATAGCAATGAAGTTGAGCTGCAGGTGTGCACGTAAGACACTGAAACAAAGTGGGGCAAAAATCTTTTCACCAAAAATTCTCGTCCCAGTCAAATTGGGCAACAGCTCCACGTACAAGCGAAAGCCATTAATCTTTTTGTAAGCTGAAGGTACTTTGAAATGCAGCAAACAGTCATGTTTTTACGCGTGTTCTAGAAGGAATGTTTTTTATAGAAGGAATCAATTATTTTGTGGAAGTAACAATAAGGTCTCTCGTACGTTAAAGTTGGATGTTCGTAACAGATATCTCATGCACATGGCCATAGCATTTAATTAAATCTAGGCAGATGGAACACCACATGACCCCCCCCCCCCCCAAAAAAAAACCGCTATTTCAATACGTGTGATCGAATACAAAACGCTTACCTTCAAGCAATGTGTAGAATTTATAATGTTTGACAGTTTAACAATACGTTAACATTACTTATGTCCACGTGTCTCACAAGTTTTAAAGCATGATTTTTAAACTTATCACTTGTACTGCCACATGAAATTACATCATTAGCAAAAGTTAAAATATTCAATTCATCTATTGCTGACCGAACTGTTCTAGCATCAGACAAAAGTTATCTTATAAATATACTAATCTGACTTTGACTAAGCCCAATTTACCAAATGTTTCAGCCAAATCTTTAAAGCAGAATTACAAAAGTATTGTACGTGATATAAGAATAAAGTGTACGGATGAGAGATAGTACATAATGCATTTACAGAGTAATATTATATTACCGTTTTTACCTTTATGTATGCATAATAGAAATAATTGATAATATCTGTCGGTAACTGCTCACAAAACACATTTTGACTTCGATTGAATTTTCTTTCTGATTCAAGATGATCTGATTAAAGTTTGTTTTTCAAACATATAATTTATTGAAACAGCTCAATCGGAAATCAATGTGAAAAAAAAAAAAAAAAAGATTATTCCCCGAATTTAAGTGGTTTTCACAAAAAGTATTTCGTAAAACAGCTTAATCGAAAATCAATGTAACACCAATGAATATTCATTGACTGAAAGTGGTTTCCGGCAAATTGGATTTATTGAAACACCTCAATAGGAAATAAGTGATAAAACACTGAATATTCACTGACACCGACTTAGAATAGAGTAAGTACTTTCTCTATGAGCTTTTCACAAATATTTAGTGATTTAATCATTCAGGTTTCGCAGTGGCAGTGTGTTTATTTTCTTTATTGCTATTATGAATATAGACGATCATACCAAACCGCTACACTAATAAAGAGCATTGTGGCATCCACGAAAAATTTTGTCGTTATGAACTTCACTGGTGATCACAAGAATTTTTTACTGCCCTCGGTTAGGTTTTTCAGTGGCTATAAAAGTTTAAAAACAGGTCCGTATTAACAAAACATATTGTGGCAACCACAAAAACTGTAGTTTTTTTTCTGTGTAGAGTTAACTATAGTTGAAGCACTTTCACTTCACTGAGCGGAATAGGTAGTGATTAGAGTACTTGCCCCCCCCCCCCCCGGCAAGGCGATCACGGTTCTCTTCCCGGCCGGTTTGGAGCCCCGATTATTTTTCGCAAGTTGGCTACGTGGCGGACGTTGCCGTAGCCCGGAGGGTTTTTTTCCAGGTTCTTACTCCCGTTTTCTTCAGTCATCGCATTCCGTCGCATCCATTGTAGGACCTCCTCATTTCATGTCTCCCTACGGGGCAGGCAGATGCCTACGGCCACAGACTACATAATAATACAGACGTGAAATGACGTGGCGGCTCATTTGATACGGGGGGCGCGGTGGCCGAGGGGTCAGATCTCTCGCCTCTCACCAATGCGACCCGGGTTCGATTCCCGGCGGGGTCGGTCCCCGGATTTTCGCATGTGGGGATCGTGCCGGATGATGCCATTGATCTCCAGTTTCCGCCACCCATTCATTCCGGCGCTGCTCCATACTCACATCATATCACCCTTCACCAGCGCTAAATACCTCGATGTTAAGCGCTGACCAAATATCTCTCACTCATTTGATACGGACGAACTAAGCCGCTTATTAGCTGCCTGAAGCTGTTGATACCAGCCGCGTGTCTGTTTGGCCCCTGCATATTATTACAGGTTTCCTATTGGCTTGGCTGTTAGTTAGTAGGGCAGCCGCCTTACGCTGATTGGCCGTAGGTGTTACCGTCATCTTGCTGGCAAGCGACTAAGTTTGCCGTCCTGCCGGATATTTCACGTCTTCGTTTCTAAATAGTATGTGCCACGGCCAAACAGTTCAGAAGTCTGCAATAGAAAACGCTCGTACGGTGTATGTTTATTGAGCGGGCTAAACGCCCGGGAAACGCGCGCGGAATGCGGACGGCGAGCCCGATCAGACCGCGGTCAAATGCGCCTCCAGCAGCACAATGACGCCTGGTACGGGCCGGGGACAGACGGACAATGGCCGGGGGCAGAGTCGCGAGCTGCACGCTCCATTGCCCCTTTGTGCGTCCGCGCGGGTCCGGACTGGCGGGGTCCTTCGCCCCCGGGCGCATAAACCACCCCGGAACAGCGGGAGCGATTTACGGCGGCCCCCCGGGGGGCGACCCCAAACTCTCGACCAGCACTCCCTCGCCTGACAGTCGCCGGCGATGACGTAGGGGCGACCTTGCGCCGCCCATAACTTCGCCCGCCACAGTCGCTACGCCTATGCGTTGTCCTCGGGACTACATAACTCAGTGCCGCCGCCCGCTACTGTCGCGTGTGCCACTTCAGGACCGTCGTTTCGGACGTGCAGGAATGAAACACTCCATCTGTGTCGTCTGTATTGGTCACTGTTATCATCAAGCAATGCGATATACGCTTGTCTTCCACCAAGGCTATCAGAGAAGAGAGGTAGGTATAGTTTATTCTATGAACACATTTCTTTGTTAGTAAGTACACGGCCTTCGCCAAGTTTCGTTCAACGATAGTATAGGAAAGTCACAAGAAATACTCAAAACAAGTTATTCGACTCCAGCTCCTTCTGCAATAACATATTGCTTTTTTCGGACAATTTTAAATTTGCATTACGAACTAATAAAAAACCATGTAGTCATGATTTGAGAATACGAACGTGTATGGTTTTTATTTGGTTAATTTTATCAGTCAGGCTCAGAAATAATAATATTATGCATAATTTGGATTCGGCCTTATGACAGTTATTAGCATTTAGGAAGGGTTATTAATACGAGACATTCCTTGCCTTAGCATCATATGTAGTAACACCTTCAACACTACCTAATGGATAATAAGTAAATGTGACCTTAAAATTATCATTTTTATCACAAGGTATACATAACAATTTACCACCAACCTCCCTAGCTGCTCCATCCAGCGCGGCCTTGACTACTTCCGCCAATGTGTAAGGCACAATGTTAAAACTCTAAACGCCCTCGGGCAGGTAGATTTAGTACCTTAGGGCGCTATGGTGGCGGCCGTTCGCACAGCATACAGCCAGGAACTATTTCACGTCTACGTAAAGTCATACCACTGCGGACAACTTTCAAAACAAAATACTCACACTGGCAACTTCTACAAAATAAATCATAACTATAAACATGGTCAACACATTTACAATTTTTTTCTTTCAAAATTGTGTTTTGTTCGTAACAACAACGAAACTCTACACCAACAATAACTATGTCATTTACACCACAATATTCACAAGGATACCAGATTTTTTTTTTTTTTGTTTTTGTTTTACTGGAGAATAATTTTCTTTAAATTTCTCTGTATCACTCAGTCCTAACTTATACAATAACTATTCTTCGTCTTCAGCTGGGGAGGTTTACAGAGAATTTGGTACATGCAGTTTATGAGTGGGAGCAAGTTGATTCACATCGAGAAAGCATTCGATAAATTGCCACACGGGGTGATGAGGAATTTTAATGAATGGCTGGATGACAAAGCTGTAGTAAGATGCATTGGAGACGTCCTCAAGGGGCGGAGTCAGAGGGTAAAAGAGGTAGGTTCTTTATCGCAAGAGGGAGATGTTACGTCCAGGGAAGCCTGCTGGGACCCTCGTTGTTTCAAATAATGGCAAAGGACTCGGGTGTGGGAGTGACAAAATAAGACTGTTTGCCGGTGTGGCTGTCTTTTATATGCAGACGTGGCTGGAGGAAACAAGTTGTGGACTGAAGAAAACGAAGTAAAAATAAACGTGACAAAGACAAAGATTGTTAGGTTTACGAGAAAGAAGGTTAGTAGTATAGACAATATACAGGTGGAAAGTGTAGCAGATATAGGAAGCTTTAGAATACAAGGGATAATGACGCAGAGTGACTTAGGGTGGAGATGGCATGTAGAGAGAGAGAGTAGTGTTCGAAGTGAGAAGGGCTCTCCGAATTCTGGGAAGAGTATTAAAGAATGTTACTAATGCAGTGAAAGAAAAGGCGTTTATTACAATGGTACGACCAGTGTTAGAGTATGCAGCAGCAGAGTGGGACCCGTACGTGGAATTGTAGGTGCGGGAGCTAAGGAAGGTACAAAGACGGGCAGCAAGGTGGGTGAAGGATGAATGGCGAAGGCAAGGACAGGCTGGTGTGGACGAAGGGAATTTTCGGCCTTCAGTGATATTGACGGAACTGGGTTAATACTCATTGAAGGAAAGGAGACGAGTGAAATGTTGGTCAGTGGATGGTGGATAGAGAGGGAGGCTGGGATAAGTTAGGCTGCCTACCAACTAAGGCAGAGTATAGAGGAAGAGGTAATAATGGTGAGAAGATTTAGATGGTGAGCAGAACAGAACGTGGCAGACAATCTATGCTTAGGAGGTCGGTGAGGGAGTGGAATTTGCTTTCGGAGGAGTTGGTAAAGGCGAGGAAGTTGTAAAGTGTAAAACAGGTTTAGTAGGTGATTGAGGAAAGGGTTAAAGCTTGCAACCGGACGGTTGCCCATTTTCAAGTGAAATTTTGTTTCATTAATACTCCGTAGTACAAAACTTGGGTTATTCTATTTTATTTTAAAATGTATAGTAAGGAAATAAATTGATTTTTTTTGTAACGTGAAACAGAACCTCCTAAAGCTATTAGCCTAAGAGAAAGTTCGTCATAATATTTATAAATCACTGATTATTAGAAGCATGATTTTGAATAACAATGAACTGAAACAATATTATTACAAATCAAGTTTTTACCACTGTTATTTTCGTAAATCACACTTTAAAAACACATTAGAAGTTTCTTTTTAAAAAAGTTTTGTTAGCACGCTGTGACGCTTGTCGATTTTCCACTTTGGGTGCGTGGGAACAGCGGAGCTATAAGAGCCAGAGTACCACGCTCGACGGGATGCACATTGCTACCACTAGCAGCGCTCCAAACTGACGTGCAAGGTTTTCGTTGAAGTCTACTTCCTATGTGACTTTCAGCGATGATCTTTAAATTTTTTTTTGTTATGGTTTGCAGTAAAGGTCAACGCTTGCATCTAGTTTTGCGTTTTACGAACTCAGGAGACGTTTTTAGAGTAACAGCGATCTAACAGGCCGTTCTTAGACATTTTGAGATGCCCAATAAACAAGTTTCTAACAAACGTGATGAACTTTTAAAATTATAGATGCGTAGTTTCACGTGCGTGTTCTTTTCATAGAGAACAACTATAGGTATAAGTTAAACGGTTTCATGTAAAATATAACACGTGTGACACACTACAACACCGTATTCACGATGTCGTAGGCTACACTATGTTAAACCACAAAGTAACATATTTTTGTAGTTGAAAAAAAATTATTGAATTTTTTAAATTGTTGCTTTAAGTTTCAGCATTTTTATTAAAACACACAGCGTTTTTATTATTAGTTTTTATGTACTGTATGTCAAACTGTTTATTTGAGAAGTCTTTGTCCAATGTAATTTTTTTCAGTTTGGTATATCAGTTGGTTTCAGTGTAGTCCTTAAAACGGTAACACGCAAATGTTTACTTTAACAAGCCATTACGCGAAAACTGTGAGAGATAAACAAATGTCATGAGTGCAAAATTTGGTCACGTGTTGTGTAAAACAAAATAAATATTATCTGGTACAAATAAAAACAAAAAAAAAAAAAACACGATGTTGAACATTGCTGTAGACCGTGCTCTTAAGAGGCATTCCTACCTGCCTTAAATGTGTTGCAGAGAGTTACGACTTTTTTCTTTTCGACGAAACTATTTAACGCATATTGTATCAGCATATCTACGAAAGGAACACACACTTCAAGCTATGTCGCTATAGTTTTAAGAATTCGGCTCGTTTATTAGAAACATTATTTTCTGGCCCCTCAAAACAGCCAAAAATGGCTTTTCAAGACTGCCATATATAAAAAAATAATCAGATTCATAAAACACAACTATAGAAACAAGTGCTAGACTTTGAACTACGCTGCCTATAAATAAAATAATGTTGTCTCCACTTAAAGTCCCATAGGAAAAAGGATAATAGTGAAGCACTGCACGCCATCTGAGTGGCTTGCGCGGAGAGGCGATAATACATTACATACGTCGGTTAGTGGCAACCTTACCGCTTCTGCCTCAAACAAAAAAACGCAGCCTATCTAGGGAGGCCCCTTAACTTTCCACTGACAGCGAGATCATTTGAGATCAACCTAAATTTGAGACCGGCTAAATGATCAAAGAGACGATTCTCCATTACGTATAGGATAGCTATAGTGACCTCTCACCCATGTTGGCCCTAACGCCGTCTGCGGGCGGGAGCAACAGTCATATCAATTTGTGTTTCATCGACGTATAATATGTTCATGCGGTTGTCAAGTGGTCGTCTCCACTACGGCGACTAGGCTTCTTTTTCCAGTGGGGTCACTTTTTATTTGTCGTTGCCTCTTGGACGGCTTGGTTTCTCGGGCCACTTGCGTTTGACTATGCTGCATCATCACTTCGTGTAATCAACGGCGCTATTTAAAGTGCGGTTATGTGCTAGAAAAAAACATATTATGAAGAATAATAGGTTGCTCATTATAGTCGTTCTTTCGGGAAATAAAATATTACTGTGGTATCAGACGTTGGATTTTCATTAGTACGATGTCCAAACGATTTGTTAATTACCTAAAATTACCATCTGTGGAAAGATAAATTAGCTGAAAGATTCTAAGTACAAATGAGTTTTTGAGAAAAATTTGGTATTGTAATGGTATCGTCTACCTACTACTCTTGTAATGTGTTTTTCTTTTTCGTGACGGTGGAAACAAAAATCTCATAAGAGGAATATTTTCTTTGTGGTTTTTAACGGGAATACTTAGAAAATATTTTAAAAATAAGGCGTAGCTACACTTAAGAGTCGTATGTTTACGTTATTACGTATTAAAATGTAAGGATCAGCACGGAAAGTCTGGGAGAGGTTACTTGACAAAACTAATATCTGCACAACACTTCAGTGTCATGCACGTAGAGACTATGGTGTAATCGAAACACGTGCCTAGATCTTCCATACTGCTCCTGCTTCTTAAGTCTTGACCATGAAATATTTCTTACCAGACGAAGCAATGGAGAGAGATATACATTTAAAATTAAATTAGGTGGCTTTCAGCATCCTTACGCGTCACCGTTTTCGTACCAAAAAACAAGTTCCTGCACTGAAAAGAAGAAAAAATTACTATAGAAATGAAAATGTGGGGGAAATAATATGATTGGGTGTTCTCAAGTGTTTCTTTCACGCATGAGTATTCTTATTTACTCACAGTTTTCATAGCATTGTAAAACAACCTGAAAGACCGTCGGGGGCTCTCTCCCACCGGACCAACTTACGTCGCAGCAGTTCCAGTTTCCTCCGCCAGAGTTTCGAGTGCCACGCAGCCAGAAGCCTTGTCGTGTTCTCTGTTTACTCCGTCACCAGAGTCCCTCGGCAGTTGCGAGCACAAGAGCTTGCGTGCGAGAGCGATGTAGGTGGGGGAGGGGGGGTGACGTAACGCATAGGCTCTTTCAACGGCTCTTGGGAGCAGCAGTTTAATGTTCCACGCCCAAGTGTGCTCTGAACACATATGAATAGAGACCGGAAACATTCGTGGGTTCTCCGGTCCTTAGGCTAGTTTCCAATAATTTGTGTACTCAAGCACACAACAGCTTCTCGTTGGCTACTAGTTGACGCAATACTAACACATTAGTGGGTCTGCGTTCAGTTTCTTCTTTATAATTGGCTCAGGACTCTCCAGGAGGTAGGAGGCATGAAATGAATCAAGAGTCAATTACGAACGTGGCACTAACATACATTTGGTTGATTTCTAACCTGTACCCAAAACAAAAACGAATTCTTAAGGTCCCTGCATTTGGTGTTCCAAAGGAACAATATCTTCCCTACATGCAACATTACATCACGGTAATGTTAAAGCTTTTCTAGACTTCTTCTCAAGTGTAATAAAATTAAATAGTTCCAGTTTTTTAACCACGAACGTAGTGATTTATATTTAACATTCATAATTGCTATGTGGTCATTAAATATCCAGTAAACACACATATTGGCAGAAAAGGAAATAATGTAACGAGGACATATAAAAAGGTAGACTACCGCTAACATAGAAAAAAAATTTCAAAACGATTAGACAAATGTATTTAAGTTCAGTAAAACAAGTACTTTGTTGTCGAGCATTTTTTTTTCCTCTGAACGAAGTTCTCAGTTCAAGTAAAACCAATTAGGATGTACTTGTTTATATGGGGTAAACCAGAAAATGTTTGATAAGACAAGTATGAATTTGCTTCGTCAAGTTTTAACACAAATACTGTTGTTGCCACTACCAACATTTTCCTGTTTAGAAGCAAAGTTGTGAGTCGTATCCCACAGAAGTTCTGAAGAATGCGTGCCCGATAAACATTTACTGCCAACATACCAAGCACGAGTTTTAAATATAATAGCCCACTGAAAAAAAAAAAATAGTCCCAGCAACGGGACATAATTCTTTTTAAATTCATCTTACTAAATATTTTTGTACAATTTAAAAAAAATTACATTGTCACAATATAGTTTTCAAATCACGGAACCCAGACAGAGGGCGCACTGGTAACACGCTGTGTTCTCATTCGAGAGGACGTGGTTTCGTTTTCCGGCTCCGACCTTCATTAATAAGGTATTCTACAGTTTCTCAAAAACGCTTGAGGTCAGTACCAGGATGGTACCTTACTAAATTCCATGAACGATTCTGCCTTCATTGTCGAAGAGACGGAAAGCCCACTTACATCACCGTACCTTAAAATAACGTTGTATCACTATATTTTGCACGATGACTATAGATGGTGGAAAATCGCAAGAGTATTTTGTGCCTCCGTTTTTGGCACAGTTTTGTAGTGGCCAGAACCTTGTATGATACGAGATGGTTATGTAGTTGTTTAAAGGCGAATCACAACTATGTGTAGCAGCTGCGCACCGGATTTACTATTAGCCCGGTAAGATGGGGACATGCCAGTAATGAAAGAAGTGGGTAAGGTATGGGCATGTTATATTGAAGCCTAGCTAACAATATACTTTTACCGCAACGAACTAGAGTTAGGGCCACGATTTTGTCGCGAAAAGATTTTTGCCCCACTGTGTTTCAGTGTCTCACGTGCACATCGGCACCTCTGCTTCATGGTTATTGGCAGCGTGTCTTTGTTCAAACACGTTTCTCACTTGACTGCACCAATCAGAATAAGATTATTGCGACTCCTCACGTCTGTAATTTGCCAAGGCAAGAGAGAGTAAATTTATCCAATTACGGGCGATGTAGCAGACCTGTAGACGTGCACATGACGCATCGAAACCAAATGTTGCAAAAATCGTTTCACCATAAAATCGTGGCTCTAACTAGAGTTTATAATTCACATTCTTCTACAGTGTTTTCACAGCACTGGCTTTGACTGGAGACGTGCGTCGAAGTAACTATGTGTCAACACAATGTCCCTCACAGTAAAAAGTACGGTACAGCTGCACACATACTTACATTTATCTCTTTAAGTCTCGAAATATAAATAATTTCAACTATTATAAGACCACTCGTACGGTAAGGAAAATTTCTTTGTTAATTTTCTTATGTTTCGCTAGTTAAATCTTAACATTTAAAATTTCGAATTTTCCTTTACGTTACGGTCTACACCTTGTTTTCTCCTTAAAAGAAACAGCGAACACTGTTTATTTATTGTTATCTCAAGGAATTCATTCTTCATTTGTTGTCGTTCAATTAATACTAGGCTTCTTAAGTTCAGTGTATTGTCTTTCTTCCCACTAGTAGAGTCATGACTTTTATTTTCTTTCGGTAAGGTACTAAGCTTTCCAACGCTATATTTTCCAGTAATGGAGATATATGAGAAGTAAAAAGAACTAAGTTTTCCATAGTATTTCGCTCGGAAATAATAAAATTTTAGTTAAACGTTCCCTTACGATGCCGTCATTAAATGTATCATTCTCTAAGTTAAAAATTATCTGTAAGGGTTATTGTAAATAGTACAAACGTAAAGCTTCACTGTACTAACTTTATGCAACCCGTCCGAAACTCCTACTGTGCGGGTTGCGGCACACGCAGGCGATATGTTTTGTATATCGTTGTAGTCTTACTGCCTTGCTAAACTAAAGTTACAGCGGCGTATCGTACATGAAAGCACAACGCTGTATATCTTAATGCAGTAAACTTGAGAGCAAGATTACCGTAATGACGTGAGCCAACAAAATTTGCGTTCAGGTCGCGCTGTTTGCAGCTATAAATATCATACATTTGTGCCGACGAAATGTAGTTCACCCAAAATATCTTTTTTTCTTAATTTATAGTCCAAATTCTAAGTTACGGCTTGTGGCGCATGCTATTGGCACAATCATCTGCGAGGTTTACTCCCAACTGAATTACATCGTTTATTTGCGCTCATTTGGCCAGGTAAAGCTTCCCCATTCAAAACTTGGAACTCAAGTCAAGAGACTCACAAATAAGTAAAATATTATGGAGATACTAAGACGACAGTAATGAGTCCAATTAGGCTTCAAAATATTTCAATTTTTCATTCAAGAAAAGCAGACAAATACTGGTGTTAATCGAAGTGTTTTGTTATTAATAATAACTTATTATTTACACATACACGTTTGTGTACTGGTGGCACAGCACTATAGACTAACACATCAATAACACAATTTCTAACAGCCCTATTAACAGTCAACCAGGTTAGTTACTTCAGAGCAACCTTATTGCATACAATCAATTTGATTTTTCTTCAGCAGCTGTGTCTGAAAGCAAAATAATACAACATTACACTGATAACATTTTCAGGGGTTCTGCGTGACCTACAAAGTCCTTTAATATTCCCTGCATCAACGATTTTCCGTGATAAACGTGTTTGTTGAGTTTAATACTCTTTGTCATGGAGTTGACGTTTTGTTCTGCCAGAAAATTTCCTTTTTACTTTAGAAGGAGGCTTAACGATTGAAGTTTGGCAGTAAAATAATTTCAATAGCATGCATTAATATGAATGTTAATAACTATATTAATAGTATCACAGTGAAATCGTATATGTTCCAAAATATAAAAGATGAATCTTGACATTTCCGGTACACTTACTCAGCTAGTCGTTCAGTTTTCGTTTTGCGTACAATTTGCCTTACTGTAAACAGTAATTTGTGCCTCCGCTTAACAGCAAGGTTTTCAGTGCTGGTGAAAAGTGTACGAGGTGAGCATGGAACAGCGCTGGAACGAGGAGCGAGGGAAATGGTGATTCCCGAGAAAATCCTCTGACAAACTGTATCGTCAGCAACCTCAATAATAAAAGCGGTTTTTAAAAATTAGGTAGTGTTAGTGTACGATTCAAATGTTGCATAAAATTATTTATGATGTAAATTCGTGCGTGTATATTTTTCAGTAAACATGACATCTTTATCTTAGTAATACCTTGGGTTTTTTTGTAAAGGTCGTATAAATCCTAATTTTGTTAGCCTTTACGCTTAAAAATACTTTTTAAATAGTTATTTTCAACACGATTGAAACACACTTTTACAAAAACTATATATTACCTAACCTTTCATGTGTGTATAAAATAAGTGCATTTATAAAGGAATTTGCATAATGTGTTAAATTACAGAAGATCTATTCGATGCCATTATAATATTGACAGTGTAACGTTTCGAAATATTTTTTTACTATGGTATTTCATTTCAAAAGAAAAGTGGTTAGTTACGCTTTTTAAAGTCACTGCCACTAGTCGCGCGTTAAATACAGTACGAGAAAACAATTGCTAGTTTACAGTTTTGAAATGTTTAGAGCGTTATAAACCTAATATTTCTAACAGTGAATACGACCAGTTATTTGATTTTAATAAGTGTTCGTAGCTGCATGTGTAGTATTATTATGATCACGGTAATATTTTTGAAGTTCAAAAGTTCAACACGAGTCATTATTAAAAAAATTTGGTTGCTTATTATTTATGTGAGTTTCTCGTTACAACAGAATAAAGGAGAACATTTGAAAGGAATTATCTCTCATTATTAAAGGTCCTATGCTATTCGTTATAAATTTCCCAGTGTGTCTGACACGTTAAAAAAGTGTTCAAGTGTATATTCATCTGAAAATATTTCGAATTACTCAAAATAATATGCATTAAAGGGGGCTTCCTCCCTACAATCTTGAATTAGGCTTTATTCGATTATTTCAGTTTTAGTGGATGTAAGAAAAATATTTTGGCATGACAGGGTGTTTATAGAAGCCAACTCTATTTTCTGAAAAAGTTTCAATCTCATTATCCTCATTATTATGCAACGATAAACAGCTGGCCAGAAAAAGTGATTTATTTACGACAACGACTACAGTTGATCACAAAAGTAATGGGTACAACGCCGTATGGATCCCAAAAGTGAGTGTCGCCATAAACTATGTCCGGTCAATGTGAATAATCTAAAACTATCTCTCTATTCCCTGAAAGTAGCGAGTTCAACGACCCGCATATTAGATTCCACTGTTCTACACATACCGAAGTCACTTGTATTCGTTCATAGTCTGCTGTTACACTGAGTAGCAGCTTGTGTACGAATGGTCGGAGCTTGAGAAACACGACAGTGGATTCTCACATGCTGTTAATTGAGAAGTCGCGAAATATTTTTATACCTAGTTATAAGAAAGCCATAGAGACGATGGTTAGATATGATGGTATATCACGGGAAATCTTGAATGTTTGCAGTGTTTCAACGCACGTTCAACTTACCAGAAGATGACTGGCTTTCGCTTGTGCGTAGAGCTGTTGCCCTATTTGAGTAAGCCAGTAAGAATTCCTCTATTGTAATATTTTATGCATATTATTGGTCTGCAGACAGCTACGTTGTGTCAACACCCAATCATACATGTCGCAACAAAGTACATTGTTTTCAAGGATATGTTGGCACAAAAATTTTTGCGATATGCCATCATTAGAGGTACGTCGATTTCGCTTATTCATCTGGCAGTAGCCTAGATTGCTCAGTCCTGTACACGCTCTGGTTACAGTCGATTATTCATTGGCTTACAACATTACACGCGATAGCTCTATGAATCATTTCCTTATTTACTACTGGCTTGCAGTAGTCAAATGCGTTTCGTGACAGCCGCCAGCTATTCACACACGTTATTATGAAGTATATATTTTTCGCTTTCAACCTGACCTGGAATGTATTTGAGAAATTGACGTACCTCTAACCTTCATCTCTAACGATGGTATATCGCGAAAAAGTTTTGCGCCAACATACCCTTGAAAACACTGTAGTTTCTTTCAGCATAATGATTCTGTGATGTACTTCTGACACAACGTCTACAGACCAATAACATGCAAAAAATATTACACCGTGATTCTTATTGGCTAAGTCATCTACGGTAACAGCTCCAAATACAAGCTGAAGCCAGTAATATTCTGGTAAGCTGAACGTGTGTTGAAATCCATCAGCAGACTGTCAAGTTTTCTCGAGATGAACTTTCACCTCTATCTATAAATAAAAATAAATCAATTTCACAGTTCGTGTTTGATTTTCTTCCCATATAGAATCAAGTTAACATTCCGAATTTGTTAATATTATTGTAAGTTACGTCCCTGACAGTCTAAAAGTGTTGAAGATAGGCTTCTGCGAAATTCCAAATAAATTTTATTATTTCACGTAAAATCTTTCCGACTGTGCACCCTACTCTGTTTATTTTTGTAACTTTCATGATACTTGTCATCTGATATATGCACGAAGTTCTACATTATAAACCGGAATCGGTTATGGGTGACCTTTAAAATATTTATCATTTTGCACGAACAATTCTCAATATATCGTGTTGTCGTTAAGGGGATAATAGAGGGAAATAAAATCCAACAATATTAATTCAATAAAACAGGAATCCTATTTTTTTTCGTTTTTATTACCACTACTTAATGATTTATTGGTGTTCATTTTGCGAGCTTCATTTATACTGACAACAGTGATCCAGTAAAAATTTTATCCTATAACTTTTATAGAATTCATTCCACAGCCGGAGATGGCACGAATCAGTGGAAAATATGACAAAACATAAAAAAGGAAAAATATTAGCAAGTTAAACGTGGGTTTATCAATTGCATGAATGAAATATGAAGCTCGGTGTGGCCTTTAATGATTCAGTGATGTTAAGCGACGTCAAAAAAACTCTCGAACATTTTCGAGGCAATATACAGGCTCCTGTTTAATGCCGTAAATTTCGCGTGGTAAGGTTAGCCCTAGTGACTGACATTTACCTCCGAACATTACTATTATAAATATATTGTTTAAAAAATTATAAAGAAAATATTTGAATTCTCTCTGTAACTGTCAACTCAAGGGTTTTAATACATAATCGAGAAGAAGAAAAATACGCTAGCTACTACATTTTATGAAAATGTATATAAGTCGTTCGGGATAAAGTGAGCACTAAAAATTTAACCTTTGAAAAATATCACTAGTCGTTACTGCATGTAATTCAACATTAACTATAGTTACCTTACTGCTTGTAAGGTTGGCAGCGAAACTGCGCAATATAGTTCCGTGTGTTTTCCTATTTAAATACAACAATAGGCCTACTGAAACACAATCAACTGAAATCGACATAATTGTTTTTTATGTAATGAATAGATCCACGATTTTATGGCGAAAAGATTTTTGCAACATTTGGTTTCGATGCGTCATGTGCACACCTGCAGCTCTGCTACATCGTCTGTGGTTGGATGATTTCACTCTCACTGACCTTGGCAAATTATAGACGTACGGACTCACAATAATCTTATTCTGATTGGTGCAGTCAAATGAGAAACGTGTCTGAACAAGGACGCGCTGCCAATAACCTTGAAACAGAGCTGCCGATGTGCACGTGAGTCACTGAAACAAAGTGTGGCAAAAATCTTTTCGCGACAAAATCGTGGCCCTAGTAATGAATCAACTTTTTTACTTTATAGGTACATACCGACTGCACAATTTATCTTACACGCTCAAACATCAAGTGACGTGTCCAGAGAGGTTAGACATATCCCGTTGTTAGCCGTTACGCGCGGAAAGATACCAATTGTCTGAAAATAGATCTTTATAAGGGGTTTGTTTAGTGCTCACTTTATCCCGAACTAACTTTTATCAGCGTGTAACTAATTGAAAGAAGCAAATTAACGGAAAAGTAACTAAAAACTGCCCGGTATTTTTTTTTTTGTTAAACTTATTGATGAAGTACACAATGACAGTTTTGTTTACAAAAGCAGGGTGACGGCGAGAGTAATATTGGTAGGACAGTTGACGCATTGCATTTGCACAGCTTCGTAATGTACCATAAACGTAGTATGGTTTCTATTAATTAAACGTGCAAACATCACTTTCACTCCAATTGTGACGTTCGCCGGGTTTTACATGTCCTTCATATTCAGTAAACGCTGGTAGGTACACAATATTACGCACGTTGCATACGAGACATTATACAAATATTCACAGCCAAATACGCACTTTTTTGAAAGCTCCAATAACAAATACTACGCAAATGCATGAAGTGTATTTATTAATCATGTGACGATATTTACAATACCATATTGCAAGAAAATAAAAACAATAGCGGAAATAACCTAAGAAGGTCCTTAAAATGCACACTTTAAACTCGAGTAGTATTTTATATATATATATATATATATATATATATATATATATATATATATATATATATATATATGTGAGATGTTATACTTTATTTTCTCTGCACAGTAAAGAAAAGTGACGAGCGCAGTCTACACGTAAAGTGACATGTTTTTTTTTTAATGTTGAATGCTGTGTTACTTGGTATGATTTACTTTAAAATTTTATTTACCTATATAGTTTTTAATACTGTAGTCCGTTCACGGATTGCCACTCCAAGGACGCTAGTCACTGACGATTTTTTAAATGCTACTTAACTTAGGACGTTAACCTAGGTCATCAATGCGATGCTGTTTATTTATCTGTTACATTACAGTCTTTACTTTAGAAAGCGGCGGAAGGTCGAAATTAGCAGAACGCAAGAATTTGCAAATGGGCCTTAAATGTTCCAGGGGCGTCATTACAGATTTTTCTAGGGGGGGGGGGAGCAAGATTTTTTTTTCGGCGACAGTGACCTTGTTGAATCTTTTTTATTAGTTAAGAATGTATATATTAGAAACTTTAATAAAAAAATTCAGTTTTATATGCTTAAGTTAGCATTAATTAAATGACAAAATACAAAAAAAAATGTTATACACTTAAAATTCTAAATCATGGGGGGGGGCATTTGCCCCTCCCTGCCCCCCCCCCTAAATGACGCCCCTAAAATGTTTCCAATCCACTGTGAACGAAATACACACACACAAATCACAGTGTTCAAGGAATATTATATTAACGTCGTTTAGGCAGCAATGACAATATAACTATTTTTCGCTGTCTTGGTCGGACTTGTGGCTACAAGAGAAATTCTGAAGAAGCATTGGATATAAAACGTATACAGTTGGTATATAAGTATCCATTAAAGGTAAATTTCTGAGCACTGTTTTCAGCGAGTTCTTTAACACGATGTTACGATCGCCACCGTCGCTGGGTGTTGACAGAGAGTACCCCTAGCGGCCAGTCAGAGAACTCTGTAAGCCACCAGCATGTAAAGAGGAGGCACATGTCTGCAAAAATACGTAGACTACACTGTAAAAAACTTCCTGAAATGTTTAGGAAGTAATTAACCTAAACGCAGTATGGGACAGTTACCATACTTCCGTCTTGTAAATATGCAAACTTTTACAGTTGTTACAATACAAGTCTGGTAACTTCAGTATACATTTGACTGTTTTATAAAAATGTTTGGGAGTGCTACCATGGATGTCTGGGAAACTATTCTACCATACCTACTTTCTTAGCACTCCTATACGAACGTGTGGTAAAATTACAAACTATTTTTCAGAGTGTAAATTATGTTCCTCCGGCTCCGCGACTTATGTAACTATACAGGCATGTCCAACTTCAAGACATAAGAGTACATGAAATGTCGATATTTCAGTCCCACTCTGTACATGACCGTGTTTCCTTCTTCGTCCCTTCGCTTACAAGCCTTCAACGCATAAAACAATTGTTTTCTTAACATACACTAACCTATTGTGTTACGGAGGAGGTCCGGGGGAGGCTGAGCCCTATACGCCTACAAGGGAGGTATTTCATGCAAGAGTCAATGCATCGCGGCACAAAGGGATTGGGCATTCAAGGCCGCAACAGGGGCCATAGTCAGGGCCGGATTTACCACTAGACCCACTAGGCTCGGGTCAAGGTCGCAACTATCACAAGGGCGCACTTTTAGCAAGGAGAAGATATGAAGAACTTTCCATCACTGTATTTAAAAGTGCCAATATGGGGACGAGTAAACAATTGTTAAATTACCACATTTGACATTTTTGACTGTCTCTATTAGCTTTATCTGTTCTGTGGCCAGTCCAGCTATTTATTTTCAAGTAACTGTGTTGCAATTAAGCTGAATTATTATTGTGTTATTACAATTACAGTCTGTCTCATGTAACTTGTCCGTATTTTGACGTTTCTCTTCTGAGAAATGTGTAGACAGTTCTATCGTTTGGAGCTTTAAACCTACCTGGCTTCCTGGAAAAGCACGGTCTCCCCAAGCCTGTGTACAGACACACTTCTCAGAAGTGAAGTGTCAAAATACGGAATACTTACATGAGACAGACTATATAGCGAGAGGACAGAGCAAAGTAATTTTTAATGATGTGGTGCTGAAACAGGAAAAGGACGCCAGTTGTTAAGGATGAAAGGAAACGAGAGGCCGCAGGGGCGCTAAGACTGACGAGCCTAGGGTGCCTGTAAGTTTAAATCCGGTCCTGACCGTGGCTGCTTTCCAGAGTGTACCTATAGCTCAGCCTATAACTAAGAAGAAAGAGGTAAAAGCCGTCATAGACACCGTTAAAACCCTCGCGACAGAATAGGAGTGTAACCACTCAGCAGTTACATGAATTAAATATAAACAGAGGAAGGGCCAGGTTTCTTTATTACTGGAGTGGTGAAAACTCTAGCAGAGAAAGATACCGGAACTGTCTTTTGTTTATTTTCATTTCCTATATATTTGGGTGGTCGCTGGCTTTAACCAGAAGGCTGTGGGCGAGCAAAATGCCCTTGTGGTGGACGAGGTAATAGAGGCGCTTCGCCCTCCTGTATCCCCAGTAGTTAAACGAAAAAAAAAAACTGTGTAAAACGGCTGCAGGTTTGCGGTTTTATTATGAGTGTTGCAACATGGGAGTCCAGGTGCGATTAAGGTGAGGGATTTGCATTTCAAAGCTTGTTATATGAACCTCAGTCAGCCTTTCGCGGTATCACGTTCGGACAAAACCCATTTTCTGCACTGAGCAGAGGGAGGATTGCTACAGAATTTTAAAATGTGGAGAAAAAAACTGAGCATATGTTTTCAAGCGTACGTTTAGACACGAAAATACTTATTTCCTCACAATATCGCATAGTAATGTGGACCGCACCGAAATAAAAAAGCCACTGGTGGTATACATGTAGTTTACTCTGGCATTGAAATTCACATTATGTAATTTAACATGTAAATATCGTTCCTTTCTCTCACCATGGCTCAGGTTCAGGTCACGCCTTTAAGGCTCGGCATCAGTCGCCATATTGAATTACTTTATTTTTCGCTCTTATGAAGTTCTGAGAAGCAAAATGTGAAATTTTCCATTATAATATCAATTCTGTTTACCTTGCGCTACAATAAAGGCATCCCAGTTGAAGTTTTGATGTATATTTAAGCCGCAATAGTCGAGCAACATTTTTTATATCCTTAATTTGCTCGACTGATTGCGGCTTATTATACGTTAAAAGTTCAACTTCGATGGTGCGAGGTATACCGAATTGATATTATAATGGCAAATTTCACATTTTTCTTCTCAGAACTACATAAGAGCGAAAAATAAAATAATTCAATGTGGCGACTGATGCCGAGCCTTAAGGGACCGCCTGCAACCCTCTTCAAATACAGTTTAGTGTGTTCGTAAATACTTTTTTTAACAATACTATTCTACGTGCGTCCATCGGGTAGGAAAATTTCGTGAATGCAAGTACCTGTATATTAGAATCCATTGTCCTATGCATACTCAAGTCCCGACCGTTTGTCCACTAGCTGCTACTCAGTGAAACAGCAAATAATGAACGAATAGACAAACAGGACAATGAACTCAAGCATGCGGGTAATTGAATTCGAGAAATTTTCCCATCTGTAGATCATATCACACTTCCTACACGGACGGAATGCCATTCTTAGGACACCGTGTTCATTTAAAACTTTGTTTTGGGAGTTCTCCAACTAAGCTAAAAACGGCCTTTCATAATGCCGTATTTCAAAATGCACTGATCAGTTGTATGTGAAACTTAGATAGAAACATACGCTGAACTTTGCCGCAGTATATCCGCCAGTATGATTATATGTACACCGCTTAAGTCCCAAAGTAAAACTGGATCTTACACTCTAGTTCAGTGCTCGGCTCGTTGAGGCGATGCGGCATGTGATACGCGTTTCAAGGTCGCCCTTAAAACTCAATCACATCTATAGTTAGGGACTGGAACATTTCGCGAATTCAATGACCTGTAGGCTAGAATTCATTATACTATGCATACTCAAGCCCCGTATCACAGACTAAATAGTAATACAGACGTGAAATGACGTGGCGGCTCGTTTGATATAGGCGAACTTGGCCGCTTATTGGCTGCCCGAGGCTGTAGACTCCAGCCCCGTGTCTGTTTGGCTCCTGCATGTTACTACAGGTTTCCTATTGGCCTGGCTGCCGACTAGCAGAGCAGCTGCCTCACGCTGATTGGCAGT
>PNEQ01088224.1:0-17484 GCA_003012365.1 Medauroidea extradentata | reverse complement strand
AACATGTCATTCGGTTCTACCAAATATATACTTGTTTCGCCGTATACGTAATTAACATTTGTTTGCGTGAAAGATGTAATTTCATTGTTGTGTTAAACAAACAGTTGTTTGTATAACGTGATCAAGATGTCGGACACGCTGGCAACTTATTCGTTTTGGTTAGTTATGTTTTTGTTTCATTCAATATGTAATTTCGTTAAAATGTGGTTATTAATAATAAACAATGTAACAAACGCAACCCATTAATTTTCTATCGGTTTAATAAACACATGCCCAATTTTGTTAACTTTCCCTGATATATCATCATAACCCAACCTTTGTCCAACAGTTCTGCTGGTCTAGTGGTTGTCCGGCCACTTGGTTCAGTGATTAGCGCTCCTGGCTGCTGAGGCAAGGGTCCCGGGTTCGATTCCCGGCCGGGGAGGTAACATTTACAACCACCTCCTCGGGTTCAGGACTGAGTGTTTGTGTTCGTCTTGTCTGTGTGCCAGAAGACAACTTACAATTACAACGACAACTACACAATACAACGTTATTGGGGAATGCATTAATTAATTAACTTAAAGGGGGGGAATGTTTGGTGCAGTGGCGAGGCGTTAGCCTTGCCATTGTACCAAACATTTAAAATAAAATAAAAAGTTTTCGGGTTCAAATCCCACCTCTGCCAAGAAATTTAACTTTGTATAAAAACATGCAGTACATGATTAGAAACGTGAATAGTATCTCCGAAATAGGAAAATCGGCGAATAATTAATTTATTTTCTATTTTAAACAACCGGACAGTGGCAGGATTGTTACCTAAAACATTCTTATTGTTTCACTCAAACAAATGCAGCTTGGTAAGAACAAACATATTTCACCAAACATATTATTTAGTTCTACCAAATGTATATTTGTTCTGCCATATATGAACGTACCATTTGTTTGAGGGAAACCAATTATATTTTATAGTACCATTTCTTTTTCTCAGTGTAGTAATTTTTGCGTAGTTGTATAACAAATAAAATTTCATGGTTTTTGAAACAAACACACTTAGATCAATATCATAATTCACAGATAAAATGGACCTTAACGGTTTTCGCATGGTAAAAATTCATAATTTTATATTTGCATGACATAGTGTTTGTTTTATAGACGTTACTTATAACTAAATTTTTCACTTGTACATTTTTTTCTGCTCTCATAGTGCTTCCATAGTGGCATGACAAAGTCAAAATTTGAATGTTACGGGAACATAGGTAGAACAAACACCAAGTATCTTACTTGATTGGAATAATTTACACTGAAAGTAGGTATTATGTGTCGTATGCTAAAATATTTAAAAACACACGACGAAATTTCTTTCTACTTTTTAAAAATTCTAAAAATTTTGAAAATTTACTTTATTCATGTCAATTTTTTAAAAAGACAAAAATACTTTGTTGTGTGTGTTTCAATATTTTAGCATATGACCCATAATATATAATTGCAGCATAAATTATTTCATTCGGCTAAGTCACTCGGTGTTTGTTATTTCTGTGTTCCCGTAATTTGCAAATTCTGACTTCGGCACGTCACTATGGGAAAACTATGTGAGCTAAAAATTTTTTTTACAGGTAGAACATTCAGTCAGAAGTAACGTCTACAAAACGAACACTATGTCGTGCAAATATAAAATTATGAATGCTTGCCACGTGAACACCCTTAAGGTGTAATCACAAATGTTTGTTTTCGCATTGCCATTGCAAAAACTACCGTAAGTAATAAAAACGTTTATAGAGGTCATAAAACGTAATATTTACAAGTTATTATTTTATTTATTAATTTTTTGCTGCCACGAAGCCTTACGGCTGATACATAGTACCATAAACATTTTGCGAAATGAATTTTTCCCCAGTTAGTTTCTGTGCCTTATGTGCACATCTGCAGTTCGTATTCATAGTCAATAGTTGGACGTTTTTAACTCTCACGTGTCTTGGGGTTCTCCCCGCAAATCACAGAGGTGTGGTGTTGTAGTAACCGCGTTATGATTGACCCAGTGAAATGAGAATCGTCACTTCACCAATATACGCTTCCAATAATCTTGAACCACAGCTGCAGTTGTGCACGTAAGGCCCTGGAACAAACTGGGGCAAAATTATTTTCATGAAAATTTCATTTCCCTACTGATACACAGTGCGCTGTCAACTGCCAACTGCCAACGGCTTCTCTTCAACTTATGCATTCACAAAACGGAGTCGGCAACTGAGCAGTCCTTTGTTGATCCGTCAGAGCTGGCTGAACTTTATCTTCGACTGCTGGACTGTTGACTCCTGAAAAATTCTAATCAATCAGGCACGTAATCGCGTGATGTAAACAATTTTTTTCTAAGATTGTTTATACTTCCCAACGTAAAGTAAGCAATGATTACTAAAATCATTCAAAACATGGCTAGTAATAGAAGTGTAGTGAAACGGTAGGAAGGGACAAATTAAGGGGAGGAATACCCTGCCACAGGGCGGCACCACAACTGCAAGAAGGCAGTCTAAATGTCAGAAGTGCCAACTGCTCACCTCATGTTTGAGATACCGTACTTTTTTTTTTTTAAGATGCCATTTTACTAGTTAGAAACCTATTTCCATGAGAAAATAATACATACTTTAGAATATTCCAGAAACTAACAGGACCTCAGTGTAGTTATATATCTCACAATTATGTGATTATTAAGGGATAGATCGAGAAGAAACGTAAATTGTGCTACAGCTGTTTTTAGCTCAGTGTTAATATTACTACGTCTATAAAAAAAAAGGAAGATGACAAATGCTATGTATAAACTACATAATGTATTTTTTTTTTTTTTTTAATTTTTGTGGAATATCTACCTATGGACTAGGACCCACGTTTAAGACACTTCGCCCATTATAAAATTAAACACAATTTTGAGCATGTTAGCGTTACCAGAATTAAAACTATGTTGCACCTTTTCTATTACGCATGTAATTGCGAAAATATATTAACATTTCTTATGTATTAACTTACAAAATATAAACCCCGTGGAGATCGCAAAAGTTAAGTGCCAGATGTAGTTATTCAGTATGTTTCTCCAACACCGTAGTTTTTGCCAAGGCAGTCGTAGGTCTGTAACGCAACAGTGAGATTTATATTTCTAATTTTATTTCATATCTCAGCTAGGTTTTTTCCAAAGTCCTTGTAAAAGATATCAAGCTTATGTTCCAGTGTTTGTTAAATTAGACGCGAAAATATTCACTGTGTGTATGCGTGTATTTGCGTGTGGCTGTGTTGCATAATGTTGTACATGTTGAAAACCCAAGAGAGGGAATCAACATGAATTTAGGATGAAACTTTAGTTGCAGATAAAACGTTTAGAGATTTAAATAGGGAATTTTGTCTTTTGAATTTATTAATGGCCGTGACGTATCCCATCATAATTTTTTTCTCTTATGCCTTAAATCAAATATGAACACGATAATCATAAATTACAATAAATTGCACGACTAGAATACTCCAATATTTATAATAACTCTGAATATGAGAAGTTAAATATGATAATTACTTTGACTCAACATTAACTCCAACTATAATAAACACTACAGTAGCTTCCTACAGCCAAAGTCTAAAACTGCTGTTACCCAAGAATTACATCACTTGATTACTGTTGCCCAACTTTAAAATACATGTTAACCAGTTGTTGCCAAAATATTATATCACTTGGCTTACTGTAGATAAAGTTTAAATTCATATGAAACAGCGGTTGCTCAAACACTTACGTAACAAAACTTGCTGTAGCCCAATTTAAAAAATACAAGACAAATTAGTAACGGGCTTCAGAAACATATATTATAATAGCTATACGATAAATTATGAATAATAGACTTCTCATAGATATCCTTTCCCAAATTCTCCTGAACAAGAAAACCTACATAACATAGTCTTAATACTTAACTTAAAACCAGCATACATACAAGTTCAAAGCTTCGCTATCTCTTATCTTCGCCAGTCCGCCGCAAGCATTTACAGCGAGTCTTCCATCCCCACATTTCCCGGCCAGCCAATAGGAATCTAGGAAGACGACACGTTTCTAGATTCTTCTTGGAGAGGGTAGGCAGAAAACGAATAGTGGCCATTGCTGGTGGCAAACGGGGATACCACAGTCCAGGCTGGTAGCCCTGCAGCGCAATGTAGTTAGAAGCGATGACGTCGACTGTCATCAATCTCACAGTTTGGCACGATTCAAACATCGTCGATCCTCGAACGTCATCGGCAGCAGAATATATGGCGCAGCACACTTCCGCCAGCCATCTCCAATCCTGGTCATCGTCCACTGACGTCACTGGTAGGCAATCGTAGCAGTGTCGACCACATCCGAGGCCTGAGATACTCGCTCGCGCCACAGTGTTGAGAGAGCTCATAGAAGACAAACATGTCACTCGTCGCCGCATTCGCCGCCTTTTACAGCTGCTCACATACCATCAGGTGGGTGTAACTTATACCGCAGCTAGGCAGACAGGCAGGAACAACACTCAAACTTCAATACCATGTAAGAGCGATAAATAAGTTTCGGAGATACGTAAATAGCACGAGATGTCCGTCTCAATATTAAGGTATTCATTAGGTGAATGCAATATTCTGAAACTGTTATTTTTATACATTTACATTCGGAATTTCTAATGAACTCAATCAGGTGTTTAAGGTGGAGTAACAGTCGCCATACTGGAGAACTTTATTTTCCACTTTATTTTGTTTTGAATTCTGAGAAAAAAAATTAAAAATTTTCGATTGCGTGAATTGTATCTATCTTGCGCTACAGTAGACTACAAGTATAGTAGTTAAACTTATAACGTATTGTTGCGTGTTGGCCGGGCAGCAGGCACATTACATCATGCTGGGTGGTCAGCCCTGTGAGTCAACCAGTGATGTCACGGGTTTTCGCAGCTAGGCTATGTCGCAACTCCCGAGAGACATCACTGGGATTCCCCGATGACGCCAGTGCGAATACGTGACTATTAACAGGCACGACCGAGGTAATGTCTATGTTTAGACCTCAGGTCATCATATTTCATCAGCCATTGACGTCACTGAAGAGGCCGTACAAAAGCCTCGGTACTGCGCAACATGAGTCAGTCGGGAAGTGACAGTCGTGGAGAGTCAGGAAGTCTTAGTCTGGAAGTGATAGTCTTGTAGTGAGTCGTGAAGATGAGGTGAGACCGAGAGTGGTGTGAGGCAGCGCCCTAGGGGGCGGTGTTGCCACTGGGCGGTGATGGATGTCGTGAGAAGTGACGGGCCGAGAGGAGACACTGACGGCAGCGCAGAGATGAGTATCCAGCGCCTTGAGGGCGGTATCATGATGGCGTCGAGGCTGATGCAACATTGGCAGAACTGATCAGGTGTGGCATCACAAGGATTGCAACACGGTGGCAATGGTTGGTGTCGAGGCTGAGTAGCATCAGCGCCCTGCAGAAGGGACAGACAACACTCAGGTGTTGTGTCGGCACGACTGAACTGATGAGGTGTGGCATCTCGAGGATGGCAACACGGCAGCGGTGGCCAGTGTCGAGGCTGTGTGACGCCAGCGGGCTGCAGGAAGGACGAACAACACTTGTGGTGTTGTGTTGGGAGTGCTACAGAGGTAGTGAGCTGTGGAGAACAACACTGACGTTGTTGTGTCGAGGAGGGCAGTAACTGGCTACTTGAGGAGACTGTCAAGAGGAGTGCTTCGAGAGATCGCTATTGGTCCTGCTCGAAGGAGGTGCTAAGCTTGGGCAGAGAGGCTGGTGAGGACATCTTGGTGATGTCAGGGAGACGTCTTGGTGACGTCGGAGTCTACTGCAAGGCTACAGGCACATACCTTCGGAGCAGTACTGGGTGAGACAAGAGGACTTCTGCTGCGGGTCGACAGGCGAAGAAGGAGGTGCGCGACGGGAGTCGAACCGAATACCTCAAGAGTGAAGACAGTGGTGCACTCCGGGTGCTGCACTGTACATTGTCACTATTTGAGAGACTGTTGATTGGATATATGACTGAACTTTTATTGTTATTTGTAGTCTTTAATTGACTAACGGTAAATATTCTTGTGCTTTAATTGTCAAAGTTAATTAATGTTCTGTGGCACAGTACTAATTGTGTGCATAACTAACTGTTTTGTGAATTTCGTAGCTTTGTGAGCTATTAAATCCAGTACTTAATTTAACTCTTTGATTTATAATTATAAGACCTCTATCCCAAAAGAACTCATGGGAACTGCCCACATGAAAAGTTTGTGCTAAAAAATGTAACAGTATATTGAGGCTACATTCAGTATAAAAAATATTACTTATATCCTTAATTTGCTGCTTTGATTGTGACTTACGTAAACGTTAAATGTTCCACTGCCGTACTTATACTGTAAGGTAAATATAATTCATTCTATAATCGAACGTTTTACATTTTTCTCAAGAGAAGTAAAAAAAATCTGAAAATAAAATATTCCGACATGGCGAATGATGCCACACCTTAAGCAAAAACAAACTGTTCCGTAAGAAAAAACTCATATTCGTGACTTTTTCGATTCACGTGAAGTATCGCTGTCATTTAATTCGTCAGTTGTATGAAACTAGGATGCATTATTTTCGAACAAAACAAGCGCATATTTCCTATATCAATTCATAAGCAGAAAGGAAAACCATTCAGCGCGACAAGTGTAAGTTTTACCTCCCGAAAGCTAACATTTTAAATGGCTGCGTATTGGCACGTGAACACGAGCGGCGTAGTTGTGTTTTATTGCACATGTGTTACCCTTCAGATGTGCTGCGAGCGAGTTAAAACCCACAGGGCGGTGTTACTTTGAAATTGGCAATGTTTTCCGAACACGGACGATTCTCCATAGGGAAACATGGTCGTCTGCTGCTATTATCGCACTGTCCAGCAGAAGAGTTATTGGTGGATTTGTCGTATTTTTGTTCGCAGTGACACTCGAGGTTGCAAATCGAATGTATTCAATACATTTTGACTGGTGAAGTGTTTGTACGTATGAGTGTTGGATAGTTTATTTTTTTTTGTAAGGTCCTAACTGAATTTACAATGTAAATTATTTCTTGAAAATAGTGCTTTACTAGTCAGATCCAGGGTTATCTTGTCAAAATGGAAATTTATAAAATAAGATTTTATAAAATGTGTTTTTGGCGCTCAAACGGTGAAGAGTTTGCTCCAGTGTCGACGGTTGAAAACCACCTGCACGAAAGAAGACTTACATAAGGAATCTGAGGGTGAAATGAAAGTGGCCAAGTTTAAGTAAAAAGTTATACGTTGTTTGTAACTGTGTGTATGGTGTTTATAATATGACAGTGTATTAATATGATTGAATACGCTTGCACACCTTTGCTTTTCTTAGTGTTTTATCTGTTGCCTACCTATGCTTCTCGTCTTCATGGAAATAGGCAAAATTTTACAGACAAATGAAGCAAATGTGCGACTGCGGTGTCAGTTTTAATATTTTTACTGATGCTTAGTAGTGGTTCTTTAAGTGAGCCGAAGGGCTTGTACAAACATTTTAAGCTCCTCCAAGGTGTGGCTTACATACGCGCTACAGGATACCATTTATTGCTACATTATTTTTGGAATGTGATTGTGTCTGCGGAACTCCCCAGGGGTTCGTTATAAGTTTTCAATTTCCCTGGTGGATTATTCCCAACGCCACTTAATTTTTTTGTGTATACAGTATCTCCGATAGTGCACCTACGTAAATGCTCCTAATGGATGTTGGGGAATACGATATGGCAGACTTCGTAGACGCGAGAGCAACTGCAAGTTGCTTTTCCTGTAGCACCAACACTGCAAAATTTTACCTACAGCGTTTTGGAAATATATGTGTTTTTTCGTGCTAGGATAGTTTAACGGAAAATACATACTGTGCTTAAAAGCCTCTCAACTATAAGCTTAGCTGAACAAACTTAACGATAAATTCCTTACAACTCTATGGTGACAAAATTAAAATATTACTTTCAGACGCGTGAAATCGTGTGATTTTCCATAGCCAATACGACTTATAACGCTTGCTCTGCAACCCACTTTTGTAACTAAAGATTTCTAGGCGTACGCTCGCTGACAGTTGTTAGAATTGCAAACTTTCTCTACGTCAGCGAACATTCTGTTTTAATTAACATACCGTCAGATGACGTTATTTTGTGCCAGCTGCAAGTGACTCTGTGACACTTGATATAATCATTTGGCGGTTAGTCGAAAAAAAAAATTAAAACATAAATGGATGATGTTAATATATAGCGTTTATTATTCAATTAGAGTTTCTTATTTCTTACTCAAATAACACAAAAATAAAATATTCTGAATGACATAATGTCAACCCTGCTGTCACAATGTAACCTCTCTTTACGGTACATATATCACACAATCCTTTAACCGGCACGACCCTGGTGATGATTTTAATCATAGGAAAGGATTTCCCCTTCCTCACTGAATTACTGCATATTATGAAGCGCACCGCCTCGAATTAGGAATACAGACATGCTCGCTTTCAGGAGCTGTCTTTTGGTACACAGTTTTCCGTAGGTATTTATTGCCTATTTTTCCTCGCATAATTTCTTTTCATCCTCACTTCAGAAGAGGGCGGCTCATTCCGTATCAGTCATCGAGGACGACGGGCGCTTACGCTAGATACCGCTAAACCTCGTCATACTCGACAGCTGTTGTGCTAAGAGTGCATACTCTGCAATAATAGTTTTATTATTGTTATATATTTATTAGCAAGCACGTTACGCAGAACCTTTGGCGGGATTTTCAGCTAAATATGTACGTATAGTTTTGGCGCTCTATAATACTATATAGAACGATGGTTTAAATTCCCTCCCCCAAATTTCTTTGTCTAACGTTTAACACAGTTAATTTACACGACAATTTTGTGTGTACGAAAAGATAAATAATAAAAATTAATTAAATTTAAAGAATTCGACCGACGCTGCCCCCATTTTCGGTTCGCTGTCTATGTGCATTGTCGCCTTCTGCGCCTCCGTCTTTATCATCGGCCATGTTGTTACTTATACGTATATTCTCTCTGAAGGACAAGAGTCGCTGACAAAGTGTCCACTTGAATTAAAGTGATCCTACTGGCCGGAAGCAGGGTACAAGTAGATGGTGACAAACTGTCATACTAAATTTCACATTGCTAATACAGCTGTTGCAGTGAAATTTCCCGCCATACCCTACTTCGTTCCCTGGCCGCTAGGGTAACCAACCACGATTCCACCGCCGCCATTACTCAGTGTGCCTGAACTCGCTGCCTGATGAAGCAGGCATAGCCAGCGAAACATCGCGCACCCGCGCAACAATGTGTTCGTCCTTTTATGTGTATGTAACTTCCAGCCTGTGAGTATCTGAATCTTCTGTCTACTTAATTAATTGGTGAAGGCTAAGTGACACACATAGTTTCTCATATTTAAAAGTTTCCTTTCTGGTTCACAATTCACGTATAGAGGGTCACAAGCACCATTGAGTTCCTCTTTCTACCCATCCAGTGCAGCCAACACGGACACGATTTTCAATTATGACCCCTTCAACTTGCTGCGTTCGTCTGTGTCTTCCGATTAGTTTTTGTCTAGTTTTGTCGTCAATTTCAAGTACATACTTTTGTTAGTTTGTCAATATTTTTATTTTACGTCCGGCCTGAATTCTTTTGTACACATCTTATACTTATTTCTCCATTTTGCTTACTTTCTCGCCTACTACTTGTTTGGGTTTACAACGGCTCAACAACATTATGCCGCAATGGTGTATGTGTGCGCATATAGCTAAGATTCTCATGTTCTCTCAAGTCTAACTTCTATATGGTCTGAATTATTAACGGAAAGTGGTGGTATCACAGATTTTATTTAAAACGATGGCTTTGTAAGTAGTCTCCTGTTCTACCATTAGGGATTAAAGCTGCGAAGTTATGGACATATTCCGGAAAATAAATGTTTAATTAATTCCTACTTACACCGCTGATCTCGTCGGCACGATTACAGGTCCCAGCTGGCGGGAAATTTGCTGGGCATAGAATCTCGTGTGGGAAGAGTGTTGGGTACAGCCAAGGAGTGAGGACTTTCCTCGGGAAACTGCTGGTGATATCTCATCACAACTAACCAATTCTTAGAGCTTAATCAGAACGACAGGTTGTTCCTTCGTTCAAGGCAGTCGGCTTTAGTTACGTTGGCAGGTTTTCTCACCCCCATTGGCTTATTCTACCTGGAAGAAATGATAAACTAGCTTGTTTCCGTTTAGTATTATTAGGACCGAATGTTGTAGTGTAGTCTAGTCGCATTACTGAAAGACGCGGTTTCGATTCCCGTTCTGGCCATTCTGATATCGATTTTCTATGGTCTGTCCGTGAACAATCTTGGAAAATTCTGCGATGGTTCCATGCTATGTATGACTTGTAGTCTCCTTACTTCCTTCGGTTCTATTGCTAACATCCTTGTTCCACATTACACATAGATCCTGGTGAGCATGTCAAGGTTGAGTGCGAGGATGCGCACGTGCGTGTTGCAGTGTGCAACGTGACGATCGACGCGCGACGAGTGTTTGCGGCCTCAGGCAGGACGTTCGGCCAGATAAAGTCGCCAGCGGCGCCAGGGCCCGCCTCGTGCTGGTACCTTCTACGGCCGCAGCCCGGACACAGGGTGGAGCTGCAGGTCTACCGCCTCGTTGGTGTCGGCAGTTTCGATGGCAGCAGGTCAGTCATACCCCTCGCCGTTCTTACCTCAAGCTCAAGGGTTATGGTGAGCTACGATGTCGAGCGGGCGACTGGAATACTCTATCGTCAATAAAATCTGAACGACTCATCAAAAATCGATGAGATAATTTTACCGAGTAGATATTCCATCACCGAACGTTTTTTTATGTGACACTTTGCGGTATAATACTTTACTTTCCCGTAAAAAAAAAATTAAAAGCTGATTTTTAGACAAATAAGGGCTTGAAATCACTAAATCTACAAAATAGAAAACTATAATTTTTATAATTTTAAGACGATAATATCTAGGCCTCCATAGTAACCAAATTAAAAAAAAAATACTAGCGTTTTTATTTTAAAATAATTTTAGTCTTCGAAAATCATTGCGCGAGAGGTATACGGATGTTAACATTATTTTCAAATGAAAATGCGAGTATTTTTAAAGTTCTGTTATCATAGAGGCCTAGGTATTACCATTTTACAAATTATAAAAATGACAATTTTCCTTTTTTTGTAGATTTTGTGGTTTCAAACCCTTATTTTTCTAAAAAATAAAAACAGTTTAAAATTTTTTTTTTTTACTCGAACGTAGTAAAGCATACTACTGCATTGTGCTGAGTAAATAAACGTCCGGAGGTAAAATATCTACTCAGCAAAAATATCTCATCGAATTTCTTTGAGTAGTTAAGATTTTATTGACGATTGAGTATTACAGTCCACTCGACATCTTACATCTCCATAACCTTGAAGAGGGAGAGCTAGACGCTAAATTTTATTTATCTACTTTTTGGAATTACTTCTGTTTTAAAATATTTTTGGTACATGTTGGTAATGTTGGAGGCATAGAAGATATTTGTGATCATTCTTGAAAGACATTTGTAATAATTGGTAAAATTAACTTACAATTCCCTTGCAATGATTGTGCATGATAATTTAATGGAAGATTCCATTATTATTTATATCAAGAAGTTTATATCCTATGCCTTATCAAAGAGAAAATGTTGATAATACAACTTGAATAAATTATAATTGCTCGAAAATTAAAAAAAAAAAAAAAGAAAATTATATAACACTCCCCCTTAGGTTAATTCTACTACAAGTTAGGAAATCCAATGTTATTAGTTTGTCAAGGGAAAACTTCGGCCGCTAGTTGCGCTAATGTTGGTCAGGGGTTACGAACTTTGCCGATGTCGGAACCGAGGATTCACGAATTAACCTTACCTAGGCTAAGGTTGGTTCAACTACAGACTAGGAAGACAAACGAATTTCTTATGGACGAGTTTGGCTAGGAAAAAATTCTGTCACCGTTGGCACTGTCATTGGTAAAGGATTTAATAAATTGCTAGACAGTAGTAAAATTTAATTTCACTAGGGTTGGGGAAGAAACAAATTGTTTAATTTAAATTTAACTGAAAAAGAAATCAATTATAGTTTTTAATTTCATTCACAAAAATATTTAATCTTCATGTAACATTATATTCACAAAAAGGTCTGATTGGTTGGTCAGTTTACACCAGCGTAACTGGCGACAGAAATTGTCCCTAACCAAACTAATAGCATTCAGCTTCCTTAGTTAACCTTATCTACCTTCTTCCTGCTCGTTGTGGTTCCGAATAATTGCAATATAACCTACTCTCATTGCAGCAGACCTACCACGCGGTGCAACTCCCGTTGGTTGTGTTTTATTGATAACTATACGTTAACTATGCAGGAGATCCCTGCTACACGCTGAATCATGAGCTCATATCCGCCAAATTGGGCTTCTTTAGGCAGCCGTAAGAGTAAGACGAAACATAAGCAAGCATAGTCGGAAATGTCCAACCTCAACAGTCAGTATATTTCTTAATTCAAAGCTGCAATAAACTAAATAAAAATTCTTGAAAACATGTCCTAAGCTTCCTTGGTATCTCAAATAACCCCAGATGACAGTACACCTATATCTCGAAGAATATTTGCGATATGTGCCATGCAATATCAACATCCCAAGCGGTTTGGAGTGATTGACTATATTCCTAACAATTCGAAATTTCCTGTCACGAACTCATAAATCTGTACTCGAAGGTAAATATAATTCCTAATGCCAGCCACGGCCATACCTATTTAACTGAAATTGTATTACACTTAGGTACGACTCTATTCTTAACTTTATTTTCTATAGCGTTTATTTTCGTCCCCTGGTTTTATGCCATTAGGCTAAATGAGGAACGGCTAAAAATTATCATTTCGCAACTAACCTTCCTTTAGTTATAATTCTTAAATAATATTTTACAAAAAACATTTTTGTGAGGTTAAGTGAGTGTCTTTTCGTTGCAACTGACTTAAGTCCTCTAGGATTCTATTTTTGTTGATGGTTTCATCATCTCACAACAAACATTTTTTTTACCAACTAAGCATGAAAAACGGTATATGTCTACAAACTCATACATAATCATAAAGTCCCGTTGAAGAAAACTATCAAAGATCTCACAAGTGATTTGAGGTAAATGTGAATGTTAAACACCACGGTGGTTTCCACCTCGGGCAGTCACGATTGATGAAAGAAAACGAGGTTGAAGGTACAAGCTACCACATAAACTGAAAGTTGTTCCTGTATAATATAACATTTTAGGCTGAAGCACAGGACAGCATGCCAGAAATCTGACCTCAGTACAGCGTAGTCGGCTGATCACCAGCTTACGGTACTTGAGGTTCTGGATTCGATTCCCCGGTTCATCGTAGTGTAATGTTGTGTTTGTCGTAACAATTTTTACACACTGCCAAGTATTGTAAGACACTAACTAGTAAGTTTCTAGCCTAGCAGAAACGATAGTAAGCTTGTAAAAAAAGAGTTGGTTACAATTTTAGAAAATTAAAAAAAATATGTGTATATGTTTATGACATGCATCAAATTTTAAGAGCTAATAAGGATCGACGGTTCGATATTAATCACTTCCGAAATCATAAAGAAATAATATGTTCTTGACGTTGTTAACTAATGTTTAACTCCTATTTCATGCACAGCATAATTTTTACATATGAAAGACAACATTCACTATTTATTTCCTCTTGTATGATTTCAGTTATAGTAGATCATCTAAAAACCTGCAGATGTGTGATAATTAAAAATAACACAAACGTATCCTCGGATTCAGACAGGTCACTCCGCACCCTGCTTTACACGCACTACGAACAAGAGACAGCGGTATTTAAGAGTTGTACGGAAACCAGTCTCGTCAACTAGAAACTCTTAAGATGCGCCCTTTATTTTATTGGTATCACTGGGATGCTGGCTGGGGTGACGCTTACTATAAACACGGTGGTAATAGACTTGGTAGTAAACAGTAGACGACGGAAGGAGCCAGGTACAATGGCCGCGTACACGTGGCTATCACAACCCTCCTAGTTCACTAACTGCCCGCAGCAACGACGGGGCTCTTGAAGCGCGGTGGCTGAAACACGTCGAAACTGCCTCAGGACCAGCGGCCGCCTTAGTGACTGATCGAGTTCGCCGAGGGAGGCCCTCGGGTCAACGGGAGATTGACGGGCTGCCTTGCGACGAGCATATCAACCACCCTCGGCGACGTCCCACCCCCGCTCCATGATTGGCACCGCACACAATTACGCCCTCGTCGCGTAGAGATAAGAACGCGGCGCGCATCGGGTTATCTCATTAACTGGCCTAATGGCTTCATTATCGAGTACGGCCCACCCGCTGCTATTCGTAAGCTGATTACGCCCGGGCCTTGGAGGATTTAGGCTCTTGGTAATCCCCTAAAGCTTACTACCAGACCCACGCTGGCAGTCCTGCTGACGGCCAACAATTTTTATGACAGAAGGTCGAAGCAACCCTATTCGTACTCGTCTTTTAACATTAGATCCACCTCTAGTGTTACCTAAATGTTACTATCGAAGATAATCAAGTAAGTACTCGAACTATTTCATTTATTTAAAATTTACGCAATCTCGTTTAAATTCAGCTATTATTCTTGCCAAAATATTTCATCGAAATATGTCCACTTCTTATAAAAACAAATTACATGTAATTTCAGCGTAAATTATCTAAACTTTATAAGTCATTAAGTATTCTTTGCTTTCCGTCATTGTAATGTGTAAACTGCGGCAATGCAGTACAGACATTAGGCGTATTTTGGCGGTTGAATTGGTTACACGTTTCAGGACGAGAGCATTTTTGCAGCATTAGTGTTTGCAAACGCACTGCATATAGTTTGCTGTCGTTTACAGTTTTCGGTTATACTCCATTTCATATAAGTTTGGATACATCTGACAGCAACTTATGGGCAGTGAATATTTAGTATTTTGTGATTTGCGGCACAATGCAAGACAGTTTTAGCTCTAAAATGAACCTGAGATATCCATTTCAGCATTTATTCTGCAAAGTTTGTCTTGTGTAGTGCCACAAATAACAAAATATTACAAATTATTGCCCAAAGGTTGCTGTCAGATCTATCCAAACTTATATGAAATGGAGTATACCTGAGCAGCGATGTAGGTTACAAGGTTCGTTTACAGAGGAAGGCTGTTGTTCGGTAATTTGCGTTTGTAAGTAATGCACAGGCAGACCTGGATTTGTAATTTAATACGTAAATGTAAAGTAGTTCACGTTGTAGAGCATTATTTTCATATTATCATATGAAAAAATTATTTAAAGATAAATTTTGAAATTCTCACCCGACTCAGGCAATTTCGGTGACAGATAATCTAATTCTAACTACAAAATAATATTTAAACCAAAAGAAACAAAAATAAATTTTAGGCACATTTTCACACAAGACGTAATCACGAATTTGAAAAAAAAAAATGCAAATCCTTTTTATTTGTTTATTGTCAGCTTCCGAATAAGCACGACATGATCATATAATAAAATAAGATAAATTAAACAAATACTCCATGAAAATTTAATGAACTCTGATGTCACTTTCATGAGTCTGAAAGATGGGATAGCTCTGTTGTGGCATCATATTTCTGTATGTTCCTTGGCCATGCTGAGAGAGGATGGAACAAGAGAACACGAAGGACCAAGAGACATGCAACTGTAGCAAGGTCTTTCCTGGTGAATACTTTCATCGTCTTTTGCAAAATGTTGTCCCGATAGTGTACATGCATATACCATTGTAATATTTTCACCGTAAAAGGCTGGTTACAAGTATTTGCAGTGGAATTTTTGCATTTACAAGCAAAAGCGAAAACTATTATTATAACCTCATCCACTTCTTCATTAGGAATAGTCTTTGCATACTACCATTACCTTCCATGTTCTCCGTTGACACATGCATAAGAATGTTTGCTTATGTTTTCGAGTTTACTTTTGACGGCATTTAAAGTTTTGAAAATTCTTCTTATTTCTACTGACAAAGGACGAAGGGAAAAATTTATAAATTTTTGTCACATAAATGGGACAAGACGGACGTGATACAAAGAGTCCGCAAGGGACATGAGAGACAGCCAATGTCACGTGATCATTTGAACCAATCAGCACGCAGTGTCAAATGGCCTCAGCGTGTGACAGTTTTATTGTAGCGCGGCTTTAAGGGCATGGGCCCGAGTTTCTTCGCATTTAACGACAATTATTTTTTAAAACATAAATGGGAGCCTATATCGTAAAATCGCTTCGTAACTTTGTTATGACTGATTTAAACTGCGTGCTCTAAATTTGTCGAGTCAGAAGACTTCAAAGTAGTTGCTAATTAGTTAATTAACGAAATTTCCTTTTAATTGATGAATTAGCTTTACTCATCATACAGTTTGTCTCTAAAAATTACACTGCGTAGTAAAACCAGTTTGCAAAAAAAGTTACGAAGCGATTTTACGATATTGACTCTCGTATGCATTTTATAACATAATTCTCTCGAAAGCCGAGAAACTCGGGCCCAAGCCCTTAACACTCCTCCATCTCAACACATTCAGTTGGTGTTTACCGAAGGCACACTAATATCGCGTGTCCGAAATGAATAGTCGAATATAATGTCGCTTGCCATGAGAGCTGGACCAACATATATACAAACAGGAAACATGTATTTGTGTTTGTTCAATAAACTCAAGCCCAGAGTCCTTATTATTATTATGCATAAGTTTAAAACCACAGTGCTTAGATGACTAGTTAACAATACAACATACAGTGGTGATACCTAGGGATCTGAAAAATTCGCGTTTTTATTCGTGCACAAGCTCGAACTCGGAAGTCCGCGTCACTTCTGCAACCGCCATTGCCTTACTTGTTGAGTTACGAGCTTGTCGTGAAAAGATTAGGTTCCAATGTCTTATGTGCGTATCTACAGCTCTGCTTAAGGCCACGGGTTCAAATTAATTCTATTTTTGCGGGTTAAATTTTTAAATCTTGAAATGGAGCAGATTTCACAAAACCGTTGCATAAAAATGTTGAAAATTGTTGGTACTTCGTAGCGTAATTTTTTCAAAACATAAGTTTGTATAATTTTGGCTAATTTTCGACTTAATTAAATTTTCTTAAAGTCAATAATTACCCAAAATTATAAAAATTTATGTTTTGAAAAAAAAATAGTGTATCCAGTATAAACAATTTCCAACATTTCTTTGAAACGGTTCTGTAATATCTGCTTAATTGTACTGTTAATCTGACCTTTTGATGTTTTTGTATCAATGTTTGTTCCTGTACTATGTTTGATGTCTTGTATCAATGTTTGTTCCTGTACTATGTTTGATGTCTTGTATCAATGTTTGTTCCTGTACTATGTTTGATGTCTTGTATCAATGTTTGTTCCTGTACTATGTTTGATGTCTTGTATCAATGTTTGTTCCTGTACTATGTTTGATGTCTTGTATCAATGTTT